>JAGFPH010002137.1:186623-210173 GCA_018207615.1 Philaenus spumarius
TAACTTTACTTGCCAGAGTGAGTGTCATTGTCGTGTAACTTTACTTGCCAGAGTGAGTGTCATTGTCATGTAACTTTACTTGCCAGAGTGAGTGTCTAAAATCATTTCGGTTGTCCTACTGTGACCAAAATGTTTTTGTTTTTTTATTTAAAAAATGCATTATATCTAAAAAATTACTTAACGAAATAATACCAAATTAATTGTTAAGTCCGTTATCATCCAACCAATTTTAAAAACCAATCGATAGGGAAATAAATTTGCTAAAAAAAGTTATTCTTGACATTTTTTCTAGAAAACACTAGTTTTTCGTTATATCTGTTTTAAAGTTTTGCCGCCATTTTGAAAACATTGAAGTCAAGTCAACAAAACTTTTTCCCCATGTAAGTAATACTAATAGAAAGGGTTGATAAAAATTTGTTATTATTTTGCTGAGCGATATTTTAGATATGAATTTGTTTTTATAAAATACCCATTTTGGTAACAGTAGGACAATCGAAATGATTTTACAAATGAACAGTATTTGGTGTTTATTTTGGAACCAGGAATAATTCCAGAAAACATGGGACAAGAGTTACGAACACTCCGTGTATGTGGAGTTGAAAAAACAAATACAAATTTATTTTTTAGATTGCTGTACGATGAATAATTCGGTTTGAACCACATGAAATCCCAAGAAGTATTGTTCAAGACACTGGTCTATCCACCACATTTAAAACTGAACTATGTTAACATTACTAAGATTGAAGTAGAACAACCAAAAGACAGTTATGGTAATGTAAGGCTAGGGACACACTATCCGAGAGATCGTCCGCCCGGGCTTTAGCCGGAACCGGGCCCGAGTGGATCAGATTTTGTTGGCAGAACACACTATCCGAGCGAATGCCCGGAGTCTATCAGTAAACAGTTGTTCAGCCCAGTTGTGCTTTGACAATGCAACTGTCAATACGTAAGAGATTGGCTGTGCTGTGTCTTCTTCGTCACAGACGAAAGAAGAAGAGGGACAGGCGTTTTTGGGTCCATCCAATTATCGAAAAGAGGTTTTTGTTGGGAGCTTTTTATACTTTGTTCTTCGAGCTAAGATCAGATAATAATAAATTTGTCAATATAAAAAGATGACGATATCCCGTAAATGGAAGTCTCAAAATATTTCAGCACACAAGCCACAGGGATGCACAGTTGTACACTCGTCTAGGGTTGAAACAAGACTGTCAATGGCTGAATGGCTCCGTTCTCATTCCGGGTCCCGGGTGATTGACCGTCTAGTGTGTGCATTTGTCATAAGACACAATTAGCCCAGTCAATAAAGGGTTTGAGTGGGAACTAATTAGTGAAAAGCTGATTTTTTCATGGATGTTAGTTGATTATATAAGGAATATTTTCTGAAAAGTCCCCGTCCCTCCCCCTCTTGCTTCCCCCCTACCCCCCTTAAAGTTCACTTTTGAAAGATTTTTTATTTTGTCAATATCTAAGAGATAAAAAGCGATAGAGTAATTTTTATTTCGTTATTGTAATCCTTATAATATTCTCTATCAAAAATGTTCTTTGCGTTTAAGCTATAAAACAATTATTTACCATGTATTTTTAAATTTAATGTTAAAATTTCAACTTTTCTATTACAATAATTACATGTTTAGCTATTTTTTATTAATATGAGACAAGTTATGAAAAAATGGCTCAAATAAAATTTTTAGGGTATTTTGCAATCTTTATATTAATATAAGTTTTATAAGTGTTAAGTGCAGACAGTTGACTTACTCGGCCTGGCAAAGGGAGATGGCGCGGCGCGGGGCGTACGAGTCCTCGCGGGCCGGATCGCCCGTTAGCATATCAGCGGTCAATCTGCAGTAAAGGCCTATTGTTTGGACTTTTATTTGTATAGCTGGTCTAATTATGGGTATTACAATGGTAAAATAGACGTAAACAATTTATTTTATTTTTTTATTATTTATTTATTTTCTGGTATTTATTATTGCAGTGATAAACACACAATATGATTTCTTTTAGCCAAGCCAATAAAGGGAAAAAATAGGCCTTTGTTGGATATAATTAGTGAAAAGCTGACATTTTGTTTATAAAATTGTTAATGTTCTTTATATTAGGAGAGTCAGTTTTGATTCGGGGGATTATTCCTACTCCTAAGTTATTAGGACCGTTATTATTTTAAATGCTTCTCTACTTGGTTCCGAGACTCGGACGGGCTAACTCTCCTCCGAGCGAGTAGAGAATACCCGGGTGTGCTGCCGAGCGCTTCCGAGACCCGGCCGGGCAAACTGTCGTCCGGGCATAGTGTGTTCTGTGTCATGCCTCCCTATGTATCACCACTCGAACCCCGTTCCGGCTAAAACCCGGCCGGGTGATCTCTCGGATAGTGTGTCCCTAGCCTAACGAAATCAGACGGAGGCATTGGATCTCAGTCTATTATCCTATTGGTGAAGAACTTTTATACGGCCTTGCTGTTTAGGATCAAAGTATTTGGTTCTAGAATTTGTTAAACTTGAATGCACCACAGAGAAGAAAAATATTTGATATTTTTCTCTGTTTGTTTGTTAACTTACTTAAACCCCACTTAATTAAAGTACACACGGTATTAATTATAAAATTTGAAATTTTAGACCAACTACTAAGTCTGTCATTTTAGGTTAGAATAATTATAAAAGTTGTAAATTTTTTTAAATAAAACATTTGTAGAACTATTAAGCAAATTATAAACAACAATCATCTGGACAGCATTTTTTACAGAATAGGCCTATGAGTGGAACGATTTCATAATATTAGCAAATAAGATTTATTTTGTAATAACGTTCCAATAGGCCTATATGCACGAAAACTGAATTTCGTTATTACTTGTGTTGAATAAATTAAGCATTATAACTTTTAGGATGCATACGTTGTTATTTATTAAATTTGAAATTTTAGACCAACTACTAAGTCTGTCCTTTTTAGGTTAGAATTATAAAAGTTGTACATTTTTACAATAACACATTTTATTAAACAATAAACTAACAGTGTTTTATTAATTTCAATCCATGTTAAAGAGAAATAATTTTGTTATTGTTATTATATATATTTTAAACAACTTACCAACTTGCAGAAGGTAAACAACAACAAATAGGTGTATCCACAATGCTGTTTATAACTACGCTTACAATTAATTAAAAATAGCAATGTAGTGGCGTAACGGCAGCTCTCCAGCTGGGTATTGTTATCATCAGAGTTGCCAACGCCAGGAAAATACCCCTACAACTTACTTGATCTTACATCACTGTGACTTTCGGATTCTTTATTTCTTTTTTTTTCCAAATAATTGTATTTTGTGTATTTTTCCGGTGTAGCGGTTAAGGAAAGCTTTAAAATGATGCCTCATTCATGTAATTTGATGTTGTATTAAGGAAGTTATGGCGTAACGACAAAAAAATGGCCTTGAGAAATAATATGTGTGATAATGTATGTAATTGCATGCATTGCCGTATTAATGTAAAATCAAACATGATACTTTTTTTTTTGTGAATTACATTCTTTTTCTGATTATTCGCGGTTGTTGTAAACCCAATTAAGCTGGAGTTTACTGTATACATGTGTGTATATATATATATATATATATATATATATATATATATGTTTGTTATACAAAGAAATGGAACTTTAGCTTAACGTAAATTTTTAAGTCCTTCTGGACCAATTTTAACAAATTTAGTGTCGTTGAATTACGTTTCATAAAAGCATCAAGTCAATCTTAGTTTGGAAACCGTAATTTGTCCAAATTAAATAAAACTATCAATAGTTGTTTTTATTTTTAAGATCGGTGAAAGGAAAACACTGGGTCACTACCTACACATTTGATTGGTATCGGTACTTTCTCTAAAATACTTGGTAGAACTCCAATTTAAGAAAATACAAACGCTCACACTATTTAGTAAATTATGTATTCAATATTTTTGTGTGTTGCATTAAATTAAACATTATGTGGACCGCAGACGTGCACTCTGGTCGTACCTTGGGCATTGTCAATTAATTAATTATAACAACGAAATTTTCAATTAGTAGGACACTGAGAGATGATAACCGTATCGATCATCACCACAGTGGAAATAAACTGGTACATCACATAAATAAAGGTATTTATATAAGTATAATTAGTATTTTTATTTATAATAACTGTCTGGGAAGGTAAATCAACAAAATCATAAAATAATTACACTACATTTAGTCCTTTTTTTTTTAAAATAATCAGCTTTATTTATTTTTTTTTTTAATTTTAAGATTAATTTGTTTACCGGTACTGTGTTTTGTCTGTCAATGTTTTATTTGGAGTCGATCGTTATGAAATTACACTCACTCGTAATCGCGATCATCAGGGTTTTCTGTTTGGATGGGCTCATCATAATTATCGGGTTTTTCATTTCTATCAAAGGATCTGAAAATACAAAAAAGTAAATATTTATATTACATTTAAATTCCAAGAAACCGCGTCTTTCATTAGATTTGTGCAATGACTTTACCTGTTCCTATCCTCCTAAATTTGTTTATTTAGACGAAATTACACTTACTTTTTATATATTGTATCTGGGTCCACTGCCATCGGTATATGGTCACCAACCTGGTCTCACAACGTAGCTGTAAAATAGAAACTTCAAAATAAAAACCGAGCTTCAAAACAAACAAATTAAACCTTTGGAGTGCTAGTTTCTAAAAACAGTTCTTTAGTGATTCAATTTCACAACTACATAATACAACTAATGCACACCAACAAAGTAGAATTACTACAGTAGACGAAATATCATTAATTGTGGGAAAATATCATGTTTAACAGAAAACAAAATATTAACACATAAAGCATATGTGTTGTGTAGTGTTTTGTGTCATGTGTTCATCGTTTTAAATGTTCGTCTTCGAAAATGACAGAGGTATGTGTCGAAACTAGTTAGACCCAGCAGCAGCAGAGGGAAAATTAACAGAACCATTTGAAGGTTGGTAAATTAATTAAAAAGATTTTACAGTAATGGTCCAGGAAGTAGGAATCACAATAATGAATAACATAAATTATGTGTGTATGTTGCCGTTAAGGTAGGTAAAATAAATTAAACATAATTTTAGGTTAGGCCTAGACTGATGAACCAACACATATTTCTTGAATGTACCTATTTACATTCGTTATCATAGGAACCAATTGTATAAAATAACTGATAAAACAGTTGATTCGGATGTCCAGCTTAGAAATAATTTTAAGTTTGGCCTAGACTGAACCAACTCATGTTTCAACACACTAAACCAATAAAAGCTTGCATTAAGGAATTTAAAATTAAGAAATTACTATGTTACATCCTAATTTAAAAAAAATCCGACATATTAGAATTTAATAATAGTAGGCCTATTTATTAATATTATTCGCTAATTGATATATTTTATAAATTTAAAATTGCCTCTTTTATATATAACAATACGATATCTCTGTGCTAATTAACATTCCCGTGAAAATATCATTGCATACAAAGATCTGTTTGCACTTGCTTTACTGTGAGGTTTGGAATGCGACGCGAACAGGGGGCGGAGCTGGTAAATTTATGTAACATTTAGATATTTAAAAAAAAATTGTAAGCCTAATTGTTACAATTTTATGTTTCAATTTATGTATATATTATTTGATATTAAAAGAAGCATAAACATATTATATTTGAATTAATTGTTTTTTATTTCATATTGATTTAGTAATTGGTTTAGAAGTAATTAATATAATAATATAGTTATGTTATTATAAAATAGTTAAGTGTTATACAGTTTAGATACCGTAAGGTATTTTTTTTTTTTTAATTGAGGTCTAGTTGTTACAATTTTATGTTTTGTATTTATAAAGATTTTTTATTTTATATTGATATATCAAATGGTTTAAAAGTTATTAATATTATAATGAAGAAAATAGGTTATGGCAAAAAAAAATTATTTGAGTTAATGTAATTTATTTATTTAATCTGGTTTAACCAAATGAAAGACAATTAAAAAATACAAAAATTATTTCTACTCACGAAATGAATGCTATGGTAAATGTTAATATTTAATTCTAACGGTAAGTCTTACAAAATAATTGATTTTAAAATGGAAATTTGTTAATACATATCAACATTTTATTTAACAATGCATTTGGAAACATTGAAAATATTTAGTTTAGTGTTAGAGATACATACATAGTGTTAAGATATATTTAATATATTATATTAAAAGTTAGAAATTCAAATAATAAATTGTTTTACATTTTAAATCAGCTGATAATGGAAATATTATAGAAAACAGCGGACTACTGTTATTACTATAGTCAATAAACATATGTAATGGCGCTTACAATTTTGTTAAATATTGAGTATATGTTTTGTTGTTTTTTTCATTAGATGCCGTAATTTTTCAAAAAGTATATAAAAACACTCGTGGATTCGAATACAATGTTGTGTCAAAATTTCAAATCAATCGGCGAAGAACTTTCGGAGATTATTGATTTTGAACAAACGCACATTTACATTTTTATTTATATAGAAAGATACTACAAAGTGCAGTACATTGTTTACTTTCTTTGTAATTTAAAATTATTTTTGTATAAATAATGTATAAACGCCCTGTAAATATAGCAGAAAAAGTTATTAAACATGTTTTTTTTTTTTTAAAAAAAAGGTTTATATACTTACTCAGTACCCAAAACCCAAGCACCGTGCTCGTCAGGATTTTCCGTCTTGGGATTGTTATATGGGGCTCTGAAAATATAAATAAGTAAATATTTATACTACACAAAAATTAAAAGAATCCGCCACTTTCAATAGATTTGTTCAATGACTTACCTGTTCCTACCCTCCAAAATTTGTTTATTTAAATGGAACTACACATACTTTTTTATAGATTGTATCTGGACCCCTCCATTGATTGGTCATCCGATCTCATAAATAAGGTGCAAAAAGAAACAATATAAAGTAATTATACAGATTGCTCAAAAATTCCATTTTTGCATTACCTCTGTACTATACTATAATGTAGTCATGTTTTAGGTTCCGTATAACCTTTACGTATTTTTGGATGTTTTACCTGTTGTGTATTATGATACCTAACAATTCGGACAATTTTAAGTTTATATTTTTTTTAAAAGTATGTTAAACATTTTCAAACAGATAGATATGCGTGACATTACAAACTCGTAACACACATACACTGTAGGCTATACTCCGTTTTTTGTATGGTGCTTAAATTAAATATTAATTTTACCGCACGCGTGATCTCTGGTCGTTCCTTCGGTCAGTATCAATTAATTATTATAACAATGCAATTAATTTTCAATCGGTACGACAGTGCCAGAAGAATAGCTGGAACGATTGTCACCTCAGTGTAAAAAAAATCAAAAACAAGTATGCGAGCAGTACATCACATAAATGAAGGTATTTATTTTATATTTATAATGTAATCAGTATTGTTATGTATAACAACAGCTGGGAAGGCAAATCAACAAAATCATAAATTAATTGTACTACATTAGTACTTTAAAAAAAAACTGTTTTATTGAATTTGCTGAAGAAAATGCTTTTTATTGTATTTTCTGTCAATATCTTATGTAGTCAAGTGTGAATCCAGATATTCGAGTCAAAACTCGAAAGCAAAAGTCCAGAATTCAACAGCTCGTACGATAATAGAGTAAAGAATGTATTTCCCAATGTGTTGGCACCAAATTTGATATCTGCCTTTTTATAATTTTACTTGGTCTATTTAATAGCTTCTAGATTTTTCGACAACAAAATAGAATAGAAAAGTCACAACCTCTATCGTTAAAAAAATTATGAATTTATTGCAAATTTTTAAGGTAAACATTTTCAGAGTTTGCCTTCTCAGACGTTTTACGTGGTGCATATGATAACTACTTACAAAATTACTCACAAAGTTTTTAGCATTTAACAATATGTGTGTTACACATTTGAAACAGATGTAAAAACACGCACATTTATAAAAGAGATTAATTAATTCTTTAGCTTGAAGCTTTTATCGAATGCATTTCTTAAGAGAAGTAATAATAATAATTAAAACAAATATTTATGGTATTTTTATATTCATCTCCATTCTATGTGGGAAGAGAAAACATTTCATGCAGTGTCATTTAAATTGAGTCTGATTTAGTAAAGTGTATGATTTGAAAATGTTCTGCAACATATGAGATGAACAGATAACCATAATGTGCAAGTGAAATTTATAGCATTTACAAGCAAGATACCTACTTCTACAGATTTAAATTCTTATCTTAGATTTCTTTAATCATGTGAAACTACACTCACTTGTATTCGGGGCCGTTATAGATTAAATCTGGGTTCCCTTCTTCCATCGGTATATGGTCATTTGGTGCCACCATGACGCTGCAAATAGAAACAAATATTCAAATTACTGTACTTCAAAATTCCAGTGTTGCATTCATTACCTCTGTTCTAAAATGTAAGTCATGTTTTAGGTTCAGTGTGAGGGAGCTATTGTAGTTTCGACTTGTCTGTGTGTCACAACATCGTAGCACAGTGAATTTGTCTCCCTGTGAAAGACATTTTTTATAAGTCAATAATTAATTAGTTTTTCCCGAAAAATCAACAGAATGATTTTCAATTCAAATAAACAGGAACTCTAAATAGAAACATAACTTTGTTACGAAATGTAACTTTGATAGACAAAAACGATGTTGATAAATGTTTAACATAGTAGAATTGTATTTCAAGCACAATTAGGTAATGTTACAGTAATATAGAGTAGATATTTAAATATATCTGGGCCCGGTTGCATCGGTATATGGTTACTTGGTCTCAAAATGAAGCTACAAATAGAAGCATAACTTAGAATCCCAAATTAAAACTTGAACTGCGTAGAACGCCATCGAAAATAAAAACCGAGCTTCAAAACAAATTAAACATTTGGAGTGCAGAGTTTCTAACAGTTCTATTTCAATTTTACAAGTACAAAATGCAGCTAATGCACATCAACAAAGCAGAAGTAATACGTCAGACCTAATATCATTAATTGCGGGAAAATATCATATGATAAAACAGAAAACAACATGTAAGAACATAATTTGTTTAAGTTAACATGTGCAATTCCCTGGATGTCATTTGGCTTAGACATTTTGCTACTTTCACAACTAAAATGCAATAATATTTGAAAAATAGTAGATTATTATATTAAAAAATGTTTAAATTGCTATTCGTGGGAAAATTTAATCTTTTATAAAATAATTAGTTATGGTTGTTCATCAGTATTTCATTTTGTAAGCGGTTCTTTATTATCACTATTTGTATTGCTGTGTAGTGTTTCGTCAAAAATTCCAGGCTATTAAAAAAACTGAAATGTGCTGTTCACCAATAAACTTGATAGAATAAACTTAGAACACAAAATCTCGCAAGTAATATGTTATAATGGGTTATAGTTTGACTATTGTAGCTCGTGCATCACTGAAGATGGCGACTTTGTGGCCGCGTTTGAGTTAATAAACGTATTAGTTGTGAGATTTTGTGTTCAAAGTTTATTCTATCAAATATATCTTCTCACAAGTAAATCTCAATATTTATTTATTTTGAAAAGAAAACTGTAACTTATTTTGTTGTGACAATACAATTCAAGTAAGAATACAACTTAATTAAGGGTATGTTCAAGTAAAAAAAAGCGACCGACGACTAACGTTTCGCTCCATAAACATATCTAAACAGTGCTTTCTTGCAGCTGAGCGCTTTAACTTTGCCTCATTTAAAACCATTTTATAAATCGATCTTTTGTAATTGAGAGATGAAAAAAAAAATGAATATGTTTTATAAAACTGCGGATCCGGTTTGCGATTCACTTTTAATTACACATTTTTTATGCTGTAAGGAAAAAGTTCAAACTTGGTACTTAAAAAATGCCAATTACGTGACAAATGAACGAGATTTAAAAAAAGGTGAAATGCAAAACGGATGCGTATTATGCCTGTGGTTAGATGAGAACTTGCAAACAATTTTATGATAGAAATAAACGAAATAAATTGTTTTAAATTTAACATTGTTCTTACGGGATAAGCATCTAAGATGGCCACCACTACGAAAATTAATTTGATGTTATAATATTTTTTTAATAAATATACAATTTTAGTCTTTATTTTGCACAGTGTAGTCTAATAAAGTGATAGAAATATTTTGCAAACGATCTTAATATTGTTCGAATCTAACTTTATTTTACCCTACCGCTAAATGCTGCACATTGTTTACTTTCTTTGTAATTTAACATTACTATGGTATAAATAATGTATAAACGCCCTGTACGCTCGATTTCACGTCCACCGTGCAGTACGGAGAGCCCATATAAGCCATATTATCCAAACGGCAGTCTCAGTGATACTAACCATCCAAGAAACAACTCCTACGCAACGCTTGGACAGTTGATGCAACCCGCATGACAATAAACGTGATGTTCCCAGTAATGGAAGTAGGAATGACTATCTCCTGTAAGACCTGTACTGCACGGTGAACGTGGAATTATGTGTAGATGTAGCAGAAAAATATATTAAACATGTTTTAACTTAATACTTACACAGGAACGCCAAAATAAACGTGCTCAGGATATTCCCACTTGGCATATGATGGTCTGAAAATATAAAAGGGTATATATTTATATTACATACAAATACCAAGAAGCCACCACTTTCAATGGATTTGTTCAATTACTTTTTCCCAGTATCTACGGGTCTGAAAATACAAACAAGTAAATATTTATATTACATTAAAATTCTATCGCTGAATTAAATCTGTTCTATTATGTACCTGATTTTTAAATGTTCCTTTTTGGTAAAGATGAAGACATTACAGTTTTGGCATGTCTCTGTGGCAAAACATAGAAGTTTACATAATTACCTTCATTATGTATATTTAAAGCGAGGAGCTCTTATCAAATGCAGTACTTACGACCTATACTATTGTCTTGGTAGAACTCCATTTAAGGAAAAATAAACGGTACCAGGAACTGGCACATACTTTCTCACAAACATATTTAAATTATTAAACAGATTCACTGTGACTTCATAATTGTAGGTGGGGTAGGAGAGGTGATATTAAAGTAAGAGATTAACTAATAAATATTATTATTATTATTAGCTAAAGAGAAAAACTATTCTATCGATTTCGAACAAATTGGCACAAAACACGTCTATTAGGCCTGTATTGATGCACGAAAAAAGGTTTTGAAAAACGACCCCCCATTTTGGCCAAAAAAACCCCCAAAAATCAGTTATTATTATTAGCTAAACAAGAATTTTTAGAAAGATACGGTTTCCTGCATATGGTAGGGTGCATAAGGGCTACAAATAAGCCAAATTTGATCAAAATCGTTAGAGCAATTTTTTATAAAAAAATAATAACTGATTTTTTTGGGGTTTTTTGGCCAAAAAGGGGGTTGTTTTTTCAAAAATTTTCAAAACCCTTTTTCGTGCATCCATACAGACCTAATTGACATGTTTGGTGCAAATTTGTTCGAAATCGATCGAATAGTTTTCTCTCTAGCTTTGTATACATACATACATACATACAGACAGACATACAGACATAAATTTTGTAAAAACCACTTTTTTGGATTCAGGGGGTCCCAAAACGGATATTTCCACAAAAATATCAACATCGATTTTTTTGCGATCACTATACTTTCTCTATACTATAGTATAGTGAGAAAGTAACAAACGCACACAATAGTTAGTAAATTCTACAATTATTTATTGAGCCTTGGTTTCACCAGTGACTGTATTAATGGGGCAGCTTTACACAGAGTAAGACAAACATAGAAAACAGACATACATATTCGAAATCAATAGAATAGTTTTCTTTCTAGTTAATAATAATATATTTATTAGTTAACCTCCTACTTTAATATAAGACCTCTCCTACCCCCCCCCCCCCCTACAGTTATGAAGTCATAGTCAATCTGTTTAATAATTTAAATATGTTTGTGAGAAAGTATGTGCCAGTTCCTGGTACCGTTTATTTGTATTAAATCTATTTTATAATTACAATTTAATAACATTATCCGTAAATTCTTAGTAAGCACAAAAAATAGTTTATAGTGAGTTTTTGTTTTCAATACATTCAAAACCGCACAGCTAACCTTAGCAATGTAGTTCATTCTACACCATTTTGGTACTATTAGAATCGTGTGTTTGGGAATATAAGTGATTTAGAGTTGTTTTTCAAGTAGTTTTATTATTTTTTGAAATAAGGTAAACTTTAATAAATTCATTGTTACAGAAAGTTTTTATGGACAAATTTAAATCAACATTCATTGACGGTAATAACATTAAGTATTGGTATAAATAGTAGATAATGTTTTAAGTTTTTTAAAGGATCTGACCGCCAGTTCAATTATTGTTAAATTGCACAAAGACTATTATTAAAGTAATACTTCACTATAGAAATAGAGCAAGAAAACCAAATAAATTTTCTAGACTTCATTATAAACATTAAACATGTTTATAATAATTTCAGTATTTTCAGGAAACTTACTTTTACTGGCAATATTATACATTCTACATGACAACATCATTTTACTCACAAATTGGCCGCTTTGCAACGTTTTATTAACATTCCTATGTCTAATAACGATTTGGGAGAAACTCCGAGTGCCGCGCACAGAGAACATATCCTGTTTAAATCCGATAATTTCTATGTGTGTTGTGTGAGGCTCCATTGTGTTTAACTTAATGGTTTCCATCTAAGTACTAAGTAGAACCTGTGTCATCTGTCTCACAGCGCTATCATGCTTCGTAAACTAATGGGTTTGACTGTAATACAACTTTAAAATTTACTGTATTAATGACGTGTAGTACAACAAAGTTAACTTTGAGAAGTCTTGCACAAGGTGGATAAATGAAGGTACCGTCCAGTTACATTCGCCCCACTCTTCTTTATCTCCACTGTTATGGCTGTGGAGGATACACAAACTCGTCATCTGCGGATGTTAATATTGCTTGACGATAATTTTGTTATACTATACGACAAAAAGATGTACATTGTTTACTTTCCTTTTTATTTTAACATTACTTCAGCATTCGTAAATTATAAACATTCTTAAAAAGTGTTTTTCTATTCTTACGCGATTAGTATATCGCATAAATAAAGGTATTTATGTAATGTAACTAGTATTGTTATGTATAAATAAGAGGCTGGAAGGCAAATCAACCAAATTATTAATTAATTATACTACATTTATTTGTCCTTTAAAACAAAACTATTTGGACCAAGCAATCGAATGGAAAAATCACAATTAAATACCTCTAACGATGAAAGGGTTATTATGAATTCATTTCATTTTTTTGATGGCCTAAAATTTTAAAGTTTGCCTTTTAAGACGTTTTACGTGGAGTATATAATTCTTAAATCTATATATATAAAATCGAAAAACCACTGACTCACTGATGATCACTAAATCTCAAAAACGACAAAACATTATCTTGAGACTTGACATAGTCTCCCCTTAGATGTGCAATAAGACGGGATTTTAAAATATTTTGCGTTTAAGGATATTAAAACGTAAAAAGCGTTAGAAACATTGAACAAATCCAAATACCACTGACTGGCTGATGATCGCTATTTCTCAAAAACTACCAAACGTATTAACTTGAGACTTAACATAGTGGTTCCCCTTATACTCTAGATGAGCAATAAGACTTAGTTTTAACATATTTTGCGTTTAAGGTTATTAAAAAGTGTTGAGTATTCATACTTCGAACTAGGTAAACCCACCTTTGACCATTACGTCAATCTGTAATCTTGACCGGTCCGGTAAGGGTGGGGGTCTGTCGTTGAAAGTATGCTTAACAAGTCGCATCAATGTATAATAAAATAATCGCTACGCTCGCTACGCATTTTAATAAGAATATTTTATGTTCGTACCGCAACTAGTTTTATTTACCGTTATTGTCAAGTTTGACATTTTAGTTATATTTCAGTTTAATTGTTTTCTTTCCGTAAGTGTCATCATAGTTATAAGTGAGTGTACTTTAATTATTAATTGCACTAGTTGGCCAACTCGCGGAGTGCACCACCACGTGGATCTTCATTTTACCACAAGAAGCGTCTTCACAACAACAAGAGTGAGTACAATAATTACAGACATTAATTTAGCTATGGTGACACATTATTTGTAATATTTTCAATAACTGACATTTATTTTACTTTGGTCCTCTGGAATATAACGACTTCAGTCGTAACAGTGCCGCTATCTTATCGCTACCAAACAAAAAGTAAAAAACGTTAGAAATTTAGATAAAAGCTAAAGCCACTGACTCACTATTAATCACTATTTCTCAAAAACGACAAAACATATTAACTTGAGAGTTAACATAGTGGTTCCCCCTATGATCTAGATGTGCAATAAGACGGGTTTTTAAAATATTATGCGTTTAAGGTTATTAAAAAGTAAAAAGCGTTAGAAAGGAGGTTCTTTAAATAAGCATATAATAAGGCTGTCCTTTGGCAGGGATTAATAAAACTAAAAGATGAATATTTTATACACTTAAGCTAAGAAAATAGTACATAGTGTAAATAGCGTATTAACAAAGAGATGCTTTGAAATTTATATTTTTTGTTATCGAGCTTAACCCGTAGCGAAGCACGGGCACCCAGCTAGTACCATACAAAATTAAAATTTTTAACATTTTTGAAAGTGTGTTACATATTTTAAACATTTAATATTGTATATTATACAAACACGCACATTTACAAAAGAGATTTTTCAGTTAGGCCTATTTAGCCAAAAGATTTTGCACCATGATTTTGTAATACCTTATTGAGGCAGTCATCATCACACTTCTGTAGAAGTCATTTTATAAGTTAGAATTAAAAGTTATTTATTTAGTAAATGAAAAATCAAATTTTATGTGAGACTGCTTCCGTCAGTGCCGTGACCTTGGTATTTTAAAATCTATCTATTTTAAATCTTAGTGTCTATTTTTATGTTACTTAAATTAAAAAAAAGTTATTTATTTGGTATATATGTTTTGGTGTCAACACAAATGGAGTTCTGTGAAATTCCTTTGTTTTTATTATTCAGATATTGTGACATTATTCTGATTTTGTGACGTATCTTAGGCAATAATTGTATTGTCTACAAGATAAGTAAATTAAATGAAATTATAAAAGAGATGATTTAGTTATTTAGCCAGAAGCTTGTATCGAATGGACTACTTAAGATAATTCATAATAATAATTAAAACTAGTATTTACGGTACTTTCAATTTTATAAGGAAAGTGAAAACATTTTATGCCATGTGATATAAATTGTTTTTAAATTATTACAATGTATGATTTGAAAACTGTATGCAACCTAAACGTAGGAGATCGAACGGTGTTACAATAATGTGCAAGTAAACTTTATAGTGTTTCCAAGCTTTATACCTACTTATACAGATCTAACTCTTATCTTAGATTTCTTTAACCATGTGAAATTATACTCACTCGTAATCTGGATTTTCCGTCTGGGTGGGCTCATCATTATTTTCCGTCGTGGATTTATGATCTAAGGGTCTGAAAATACAAACTAGTAATTATTTATATTCCATTGAAATTCGATCACTGCATTAAATCTGTTCTATAATGTACCAAATTTTTTAATGTTCTTTGGTGGTAAAGGAGAAATTATAGTTTCGGCATATCTCAGTGGCAAAGCATAGTAGGTTTTCATGAATCTCTTACTTTGTATATATACAGCGACGAGCTCTTATCGTATTCAGTACTTAATATACGATCGAAGGTACTTGGAAGAACTCCATTTTAAGGAAAAATAAAAGTACACAATATTTAGTAAATTCTACAATTATTTATTGAGTCTTGGAGATGATGGTTGTGCCAGTGACTGTATATACGAGGCAGCTTTACACAGACTAAGAAAAATATAGAAAACAGACATATATAATATTATGACTTTGATAAAAGACACAGTTGTAAAGGGCGTGAGGGACCTATGGTCATTGGATTGATACATAATGGTTTCACATTGAATAGAGGCGAGTTTTACATAAATTCTATCTGATCTTTTAGTACAAGCTAAACAAACAAATATCTTAATTCATAACATTTACAATTCATTTACTTCTTATTTTTTATCAGAATGTATAATCTTAAAATTTAAATTTAAATAAATCTGGCAGTAAATGATTTTATAAATAATTTTAATAAAGTTATTTATTTTGACCCAACCCCAACGAGTTCACCATTTAAAACTACGGCCGGTTTGCCTACATAAACTGCATTACAAAATATTATATGTCATATTATAACCACCACTTTTTGCATGTTATTTATTTTATCCTTACAATTTAATAACACTTAAACTAAATTGTTCTTAAAGTAAAAACAATGCTTTACAGTGAGTTTTCTTTTCTAATAAATTCCCAAACGCACAGCTATAACCTTACCTATACAGTAGTTCTACGCCATTTTGTTACTGTTTTAGTAGAGTAATGTTTTTGGGAATATATGTAATTTAGCGTTGTTTTAATTTAGTTTTTAACATTATTCAATAAGGTGAACGTAATATCCATTATTCACAGAAGGCTTTTTTATGGACAAATTTTAATCAACATTCTTTGACAATAATAACCACCAAAAAACCTTCAAAAAAGAAAATTCGTTTAAAAACACCAAACGAAATGACCTTTATCTACCCATAAAAAAATCTGATATCTACAATGCCCTACAAAACAGAGCATAGTCACAAAACTTGACCTCTGTATAGCAAAAAAAAAAAAAAAAAATTACAGTAACAAAATAGTACTGATATCGCCGGCGGAGGAAACCCCTGTTATGAAGATCGTTTAGTCCCCACTCCCCAATACTTCCGTTAGAAAATGAAATCTTGTACTCCCCACGCCCCACTGTCTCCCTCAGAAAATGAAATTTACCTGGCTCCAAAAAATTTCAATTTTTGGGGTGCACAAGTCCGTTTCCTTTAGTGATTACATTTCACGATCTATAATTTATAAGGTGCTGGTGAGTGTGAGTTTGCTGTTGATTTTCACGGTGATTATGAGTGAACGGTCATAAGTGAGAGATTTAACTCGGTTTGTCGCACCTTATAAATTATAAAAATAAGTCAACTTTAGAACCGTTAAATTTAACCGGTCATTTCGTTTGGGGTTTTTAAACGAATTTTCTTTTTTGAAGGTTTTTTGGTAAGGATATCAGATATTTTTTTTTGTTATGATATGTAAATTGAAGTAGTTATGTACAATGAGGTGCACCACAGCTACTATGGCGTTTATCAAATGAGACTATTTTACTGCTTTCTTAAAGGGCCAGGTGGGGCAGGTTGAGGATGAATGATGGTTAACTTCAAATTTTTATTAAAAAACCAAATTGCATATACTTGTGTCACGCCTACAGCTCGTTATACACAATCAATTTTTCTGATTTTTTTTATAAATAGGTAAAACACCATAGATGTGCCTTTAATATTTCACAAATCGATTTCTAATAAGGGTTACTTGTACTTGATGTATTTTTGACACTAAATTTTTCAACATTTTCAAATCTTGTGTGACCCACAGAGCCCGTTGAGTTATTCAATTTTTCTGAAATTTTGCATGGAGCTCACCACTTGAGTACCAAGGATTTGCCTTTTGCACTTTTTAGCTAATTTTTCAAAATTTTGGTGCCCCAAATGGGGGGGGGGGGGGGCAGGGGCAATTTCAAAAATTTTAAAAATTTGGCGATGACTTGCACTAGGAAACACTATAACGAACTAGTATTTCAAATTTCATCAAAATCGACCGGGTAGTTTTTTTATATTTTGGAGGCAACAGGAAAATCATTTTTTGTCAAATTATTCTAAAACTGAGTTCGTCTATCTCAGTCGTTTTGCAACCTAGAAATTTCGTTAATAGCTCATTTTAAAGAGCTTCAAAATTCATGAAGAAAGTTATTCTTGTACTTTTTTGATTATCCTTATAGTTTCTGTGTAAAATGCATCGGCGGCATGCGCAACATCAAAGGGAAGTTGTGCAGAGAAATATATGCAGTGCCGTTGGTCTTTCGGTTTGGGGTTTTTCGCAGACCTGCCGGTCTGCATGATTAAGTATTGGTATAGATAGAAGATAATATTTTAAGTTTATTTAATGGATCTGGCCTCCAGCTTCAAGATGTTATATTGTTCAAAGACTATTATTAAAGTAATATAATTCACTATGGAAATAGAGCAAAAAATCAAAAACATTTTCTAGACTTCATTATAAACATTTAACATGTTTATCATAATTTCAGTATTTTCAGGAAACCTACTTTTACAGGCAGTATTGTACCTTCTACATGACAACATCATTTTAGTCACAAATTGGCCGCCTTTCATCGTTTTATTAACATTCCTATATCTAATAACGACTTTGGAGAATCTACGAGACCAATCAGTGTGCCGTGTGTGAGGCTCCATTATGTTTAAACTTAACGGTTTCCATCTAGGTATGTAGAACCTGTGCGCTGTGTCAGCTGCCTCACTGTGTATAACCTCAAAACGTATAACTTGTGTAATTACAATAGACGAGCGCTATCAAGTGAGTGAACTTACGGGTTTGAATGTAATATAACTGTAAAGATGTACTGTATTAATGACGTGTAGTACAGTGAAGTCTCGCACAATGTGGGTAAATGAAGGTCCCATGCAGTTACATTTGCCCCACTCCTATTTATCTCCACTGTTATTGCTGTGCTGGATACACAAACTCCTCATCTGCGCAGCTTAATATTGCTTCACGATAACTTTGATATACTATACCACGACCTGCTGTACATTGTTTACTTCAGCTTACATAATTTATAAACAAAATGTATAATAAATAAATTTGTATTTAAAAAAAGTTTTTTAATACTTACTTGTCCCAATCCCATGTCGCAACTCTAAAAGAAAACAAAAGAAAATTAAAATTGTTTTATTAAATATTAAAATAAATATCTTATAAATGGGAACCCACGAGTGCTTTGCACAAAAACATTTGTCTTTTTCCATAGGAGTTACAAAACTCTCTATTAATACAATACTAGAAAAATAACAATAGCGTGATAAAAAAATTAATATTTTTTATCTAGGCTATTATTTTTGTTATTATTATTATTATTTTTACTCTTTTTACGTTTTCTTATTGTAATTACTTACTCGGAAAAATTCTAAACGGAAAAAAGAAAAACCAGTAGGTCTATATATTTCCAAACAATTTAAGACTAAACATAAGTCTTCAAGTTAAAATGGTAAATAATATTAAATTACTAAATAAACTTATTAAGTTCGCGATATAAAGTTATGACAAAGGTTAAAAAAGACCAGCATCCAATAAGTTTCAGATTAAAACTTATTTTGAAGTATGAAATTATTGTATCCATACACAAACCTTATGTGAAATTATAATAAAGTTCCACAACACCTTGTCGATTACAGTACAATAAAACATGTAGAAATCTATCTGTATATGTTATACGTGGAACAGCGTGTTAGCCATTGCCTCTCGGAACAATATTAGCCTACATATTTTAATTTTGTGTATTGTATTTTATGTTTTTCAATGTCTTACTGGAGTTAAGTGTTAATGGTTTTACCACATTAATAATTTAAACATTTTAAATCACGTATCTTGTGTAATTTTGTATTGATTAAATATTTAATGAAACGAAATAAAATTAGTGAAAATGAAGCACAAAAAAGTATTTCATAGAAGTGGTACTTACGGTCCAATCGATTTTTCAATTTCATCAATATCTGGGTGGCATCTGAAAATATATTACAATAATTAATATAATGGGCTACAAATTAAATAATGAATTTACCACTAAAATCAGAATTTAGCTTTGTAATTGTTTAACAAGATTACCTTATATACGTTCTTGTATAGGGGCAAAGATATCATGTGATACATTTTAAGAGCCATGCATACAACTTCAGTACGCCATGAAAGTGACAGCGCTATTAACATAGGAGGTGAATCTTAATTTGTTATTTACCGAGAAACTAAGGCTTTTAGCAAGATTTTGTTCAAACAGTTGACTGCAACTAAATCTATTGAACATTTCTGTTGAATGGTCTTAATCATTTTATATTAAATATGTGTACAAAAATCGGATATCAAATTTAGCTTTCCCCATAAGAAAAAATACTTGTTTTTCATTCTGTTTTTACATACTTCAAAATGCATATTTTAAAAATAAAATTTATATGAAAAGAGAGATTGTCAGGGGCGGATCTTGGCATGTGCGACCTGTGCCACCGCACAGGGCGCCATCGGCACCGGGGCGCCATGGCGATGGAAAAAAATTGTGGTACTTGTAATTGGAAAATAAGGAGAATAATAGAAAATTATTTTTTTGTCTAATATTCCATATATTAGGCTATAACAACAAAAGTGCATGAGGCGGCAGGAAACTAAAAGTGTTGGGGTGGGGGGCGCTGCGTATACTTCTGAAAATCCGATCCGGCCGGTGGCCAATCCCGCCGGAAGCGAAGCGACAGCGAGTGTGTATTTAAAAATAGCTGCATAGTTTCTGCGAAGCGGAGTACAGGGCAGCGGAGTGGGGCGCCCCACTCCGCTGTCCTGAGTGGTGGGATGGGTATGGAGGAATATTTCACCCCCACCTGTCACAGCACAATTCCATATAACCTCCTCAAATCAGCCAATCAGCCATCAAACTTTTTAGTAACCACATTATCGGCATAATCTATTGACTGATATGAGAAATAGACCAATTACTGTAAGTTCCAATAATTAACATGTCGATAAAAAAAAACCTTCGGGTAATTTTTATAGAAAAAGAAAGGCTGATATTGAAAAACAAGACCAACAGCAGGCTAAAGCATTAAGCAATTTTTTCCGTGGTGCCTCTGGATCAGCTGATGCTGGAGCTGGAGCTGGACATTCAGATGATGACGTGCTTGGATTACAATCTCAAAATTATGAACTTGGGGATTGCATGTAAAAGAGATATCATTTTAGTACCTTTAATTATATACGCTGTTTAGCAAGTTACAATACTAATTTTGTGCTAAAATTCGCCAAAAATATTAAATTAACCCCAATCCAAAAGTGTGCTGTAGGCCTACCTTTTTTGTAGAGAAAGGCTCAAAGAATTCATATATGCAATTAAAAAATGCATTGACACAAAATTGTTAAAGTTATTAGCTCAAGAAACAAAAAATGTTCAGTAACGAAAAGAAAAAGTTCAACTTTAGGCAGGGCTTTACTCGTAATTTTTCCAGTACCGGAACGCTGCCGAACTAAACGAAAATACTCCCCCGGAAAAAATTTGAAATATTCACTTCTAAAACCCCTATTTTACGTATATCTTTGGCGAGTTAAAGGGTGCAGATAATTTGCTTACTTTTTATAAGAAAAGTAGGCCTACACACGTATATGTACTGTAACTATTTTTGTACTTGTACATAGCACATAGTAAATTTTAAAGACACATATAATTTTAAGCAAAAACTTGGCAAAATTTCTCTTCTTTTAGTTAATAACCTTTATCAGACATTTAAATCCTCGGTAAAAGACTATAAACCTAAGCAATTTTTATGTAATTATATCATGAAATTACTTTTCTTACACAAAAACAATTAAGCACAAGTAAGCTTTAGGCTATCACGAGAACAAAACACACACGCTAAATCACCGTGCGGCCAATGTACCTACGTTTAAATATGTTTCTCTTTCGGGGTGCCTTTCGCGACCTTGTATTTGTGACGGCGTTTGTTAGTGTACATCCATTGTTTGTATGTATTCCGTGTTGTTCTCTCATTTGGGATATTTATTATTTAATTAATTAATCATGAAATTAAATGAGTTATTCGAGAAGTATTAATCACTAAATGTGGCCCAAATTATATCACATTTGGTCTATTTTTGATTACAATAATCTCATTAATATACTGTGTTATATAAACTGTTTCATGCCAAACAAGTTTATTATATAAAAGTTAAGTATCGCTGGTTTTTAAACTTTTTCAGCCGCCTCGACTTTGAATCATCGGGTTCTTAACTGTAGTCGCGAGGCTGGCAAAAATATGTATGGTGCTTCCAAGTTGTCCCATTTCTATTCCGAGCTGAGTTAAAATGTGGGAAACTTTACTGTAGTTGGCTCGCATAGTCGCAACGCACTGTACTGTAGTAGTGTGGGTATATCTTGAGGTTTTACGATTGGCGATTGGCAGACGTAAAATTCTGAACTTAGTGTTGAATTAATGTGATTGAGGGAGTGGATGGTCCAGTGCAATGTTACAACAAAATGTACAAAAAAATTCGGCACCAGTAAACGTCTGACTTTAGGCCTACATAACAAGTAGTAAACATTTTTTGTAATTTGTTTCATAAGTGTAAAAAAGTTTAGTAATTTAGTTATAAATAGAACTGTATAAAAATATTTATCAATTTCAAATTTTGTATTTTGAAAATAACTGTTTTTATGTTCCTACTACAAGGTTGCTAACAAAACATGCCAAAGTTTGAAATGTAATTTCGGAATATATGCTTTGACCAAAAATGAAATATTATTATAACAAAATGTAGAGAATAAATCAAAGAATTAAACTGTCAAATTGTAAATTATCTTTTTGTTAGACTAAGAATTATTTGAGTTTCGAAAGTGAGGTAAATCGCACCCATGCTGTGAATACAGAAGCGGTCGCCTATTACTAGGGTTACCATAAGTTTGCCCAGACCAAATCCGGACACTAATATATAAGGGGCAATATAATACTATACTGGAGGCTTAAATGGTAAGAGAATCAATTAATCTTAACGAACCGCTTTGAAAATAGAAGCACGTTTAATGCTTTCAATGAGTGAAAAATTAAAAATTTTAATATTTTAAATGCTGCAATGGTAGTATTTTCACAAAATAACTAATTATTCCAATTATTTAAAATTATTGATTTAATAAACCAGCAAAATAGATAGATGGAGGTCGATTATTCATTTGTTACTGGGTCTAGCTCCTTCCTCAGTTCTTTGATATTTTTCGGAAGACATAATTTCCGCCCTTTCCTCGTGGCTTCATCATTTTTTTAATAAAATTTCGATGCTGTCTTCAGGATTTAAGTTAGCGGCGTATATTTGCCGGTCAGTTTTTTTATCCCCCCCCCCATGTCGGGGCGCCGGTACCATGCTTCGCACAGGGCGCCATTTATCCACGGTCCGCCCCTGGAGATTGTGATTTCGTTTTGGGGGCTATGGAATCGTTTTAATTCATACTATTCCCATTGTTTTGTTTAGGTTAAACCACCAAAGATAGAATCTCCAATAAGTATAAGGATATAATAAATTACCTTAAAAGGTCCGTCTTGTGACTTCAATTTTGGTTCGTGACTAGTGTCGAAGTAGCAACTTCATCAGAACTTCCTTAATTTGTTAATTCCTTCTGCAGGAATCGTCAAATATTAAAAAAGTAGTTACAACACACAACACATACAAACACTAATTAAAACGGTCGCGACTAGCACTGGTGTGCACTCAATAATGTCCGGTGGTATCGAGTGCACTCAATAATGTCCGGCGGTATCGAGTGCACTCAA
>JAGFPH010002138.1:0-20841 GCA_018207615.1 Philaenus spumarius
TTGAGTAATCTGCAATGGTTACATAAAATATAACACTGTTCACATACTTTTGAGACAAGCTGTATATTATACATTGTAAACAAACCTACTAGGCTGACCTATATTCCCTTTGTTTCTTATCTATTTTCCCGCAAATAATTATTTTTTCCTTCTTTTAAGTGAATTTTTCCTCAGCCCAGCTTCAATTTCCCCCAATCTCATTCGGGCTTTCGTACATATTCTGCACCCCTCAATCACACACAGCTTGTTAAAGTATTTTTCTGTGATCGGTACATTTAAAATAACACTAAAATAAATTGCAGTTCACGACTAAAAATAACGTTTATTTTCCGGTGGCAGTATCAGTTAGAACTGTTATTGTGAAATAGCGGCTATCTTTAGCCCTCCCCGTGGCAGATTGCACAAATTGACATTCTCTCAGGCGCAAGATGCAACCATTTCGAACCTATGCGAGAATTTGCATAAATCTGCATATTCGATTATTTAATACAGTCAACTCTCGATTAACCGTAATCGGATCAATAACCGCGACACCAATATTCCAATATTTATTATACAATGTGCAGCTGTGTTGCGATAATATTCGTAGTTGGGTCGGAACAGTAGCAGGTGCATGTCGACCTTCAAGTTATTTATAGCCTGTGAGTCACGCGGTGCCGGCCAAGGTCATGTCCCTCGCCCCACCTACCCGCCACCAGTCGTAGTTCAGTACGTTTCGGCTCGAGTTCAGTTCGCAGTGTGCAACAATGGCAACCAAACGTAAGCGTGTCGTTTTATCGATTCAAGATAAGTTGGATATTATATAAAATATAGAACGAGGTTCTACTGTGAAACAAATGTGTGTCTAATATAACATTGGTGATTCTACAGTGCGGGATATTGTGCGTAACAAAGATAAACTTTTATCATTCGCTTGTTCGTCTGATACAAACTTTGGTATGGCAAACCGAAAAACTATGAAAAAATCCACGTTTGAAGAGCTTGACCAGTGCATGTTAGAGTGGTTTTCGCAGCAAAGAGCTGAAGGAACGCAAGTATCGGGGCCAATATGTATGACTAAAGAAAAGTTTTTCCATGATGCACTTGGTATGGAGGGTGATTTTGACGCGTCATCTGGATGGTTTACACGATTTAAACAGCGACACGGTATCCGTGATATTGGTGTAAAAGGTGAATTGTTAAGTGGAAATACCGAAGCTGCTCAAAAATTCATTTCAGATTTTGAAAAATTTGTTATGGATGAGGGTTTGCTCCCAGAACAAATTTACAATGCAGACGAGTCAGGCCTGTATTGGAAATGTCTACCGACCCGGACTCTAGCTTTCAAACAGGAGCGATAAAGAACGGATGACGATAATGACCTGCGCAAATGCAAAGGGTACACATATGTTGCCTTTAGTCGCCATAAGAAAAGCAAAAAAACCTCGCTCCTTCAAAGACACAGAGGCCAAAAACTTGCCAGTTCATTACTACAACAGTAAGTCTGCGTGGATGAACTCTGAGATTTTTAAACTGTGGTTTGACAACAACTTCGTGCCTCAAGTACGTAAATATTTAAAGTCAAATGGACTCCCGGAAAAAGCTGTTCTTTTATTAGACAAAGCGCCCTTGCACCCGAATGAAACAACTTTGAAATCATTAGATGGCAACTTTTATGCAAAATATTTGCCTCCCAATGTCACTTTGTTAATACAGCCAATGGACCAGGGCGTAATATCTGCACTAAAGAGAAACTATCGTTCAACTCTTCTTCAAAGGAGGATTGAAGAGGGCAGTGACCTTAAAACTTTTTGGAAAGATTTTACAATTCTCGATGCTATTTACGAGATACATTCTGCTTGGGAAAAAACAAAACCATTGACAATTGTACGGTCCTGGAAGAAAATCATGCCAGATACTGCACATATTTGTGAAGAGGATGAATTTCTCGAATTTAATGAAGCTGATATTGTTAGCAGAATAACGGAAGCAGTAAAAACAGTCCCAGGGGGAGAGGATGTGGACAATGACAATATTAATCAGTGGTTGAACTGTGACGTGGAAGACCAAGGCTACTAACTGTTGTCAGATCAACAGATTGTTGACAAAGTTAAGGGTGTTGGCGGGGAGGGAGGTGAAAGTTAAAGTGTTGAAGAGGTGGAGGGAGGAGCAGCTGCTCGCGCCGTCGCACACGCACAGCAGTCAGTTTCGCATGGGATGGCCTTGGCAAACGTTGAGTCACTGCTCGAGTACATTGAGAGCCAGGACAATGCTCTCATTACTGATAAAATTGTTTTGAGAAACCTAAGAAGTAAAATAAAAAAAAAGTGTTTCTCAGCACAAAAACAGAAAACCATGGCTGATTATTTTCAGAAACAGTAAAGTTAGACTAAGCCTATTCGAAATATGTTTTTACTTTCTCCACCCTATACGTAGTATATGGAGAAAGTATTGTTTTCGTAAAAACGTTCGAATTTGAATTTTCAGTTGAATTATCTGTTTTGGTGCTCCCAGAACCCCAAAAAATTGTTTAGTGCAATTATCTGTGTTGGTGCTCCCTGAACCCAAAAATATTTTTAGTGGAATTTTTTGTTTTGGTGCTCCCTGAACCCAAAAAAGTGTTTTTAACGTGGTGTCTGTCTGTCAGTGTGTCAGTATGTATACACGACCAGAGGGGACACTATTGGTCCGATTTTCATGAAATTTGGTATGTAGGTACTAAACCCTAATATCTCCAGGCGTTTTTTTCATTTTTTGAATTTTTAATTTTTAAGGGTAATTTACCCCTAAAAACCAATAAAAAACGACAAAAATGCAAATTTCTCAAAAACGGCTCTAACGATTTTGATCAAATTTTCAGTATTTATAGTGCTTAAGATGCCAAACAAAATGACACCATCCGCTTTTATCAAAACTTCGGCGTTTCATAATTATGGGGAAATGTTAAAAAATAAACAAGTTTATGTTGTCAATCTAGCATCACGGCAACGGCCGCAAGGGATAGCACAACGGTAGAGAAGACGGCCAGTAATTCAAAGGTCGCGCGATCGAATCCCGCCTGGGACAATAACTTTTTTATACGATTGACGTAGGTAGAATATTATTTTTTTGTTTTGTTCTAAAAAGTAGTAAATAAAATGATTAAAAACAATATTATTTTGACTACAGTAAGTTGGGAGAAAGTTTGTGTCAGTTAACTGATACCGTTTATTTACTTTACAGTACAGTAATTTAAATATTTTCCTGTGAAATAATTTTAAAGAAAAGTGTGTTTATTTTGTGTGTGTAAATAATTTGTTTAATTTGTGTGTATGATAATAATAATAATAATGCTCTTTTTACTGCAGTTTATGAGGTATGTATGTTAATAAAACTCATTTAACCTGTTTATTTTAACCTTTACTATTGTTTTTACCGTTTTGCGGGTTAACCGCGATTTTACTTATCCGGGAAGCCTTAACCCTATATTATCCCGGATAATCGAGAGCTAAGTGTACACTTAAAATCTTTCAATCATAATAAAACCGGCACCGTTGGAAAGGAAAATAATTAAACCTTAATTTTTGTATTTAAAACTTTTTCGTAAAACGTATATTTACATACGTAATCATCGTTTTAAAATATGCAGATCGGGTTACAGCTGTTTCACGCATGAATTTGCATACAATTGTATTGTTATTTCCCACTTCTTCAACGGGCAAGACCATCTACAGAAGTATTTCTATAAAGATTATAAAGATACCATTGGATTCGTTAAGATTTTATCTTTCTAATAGTGCCATCCGATCAGATGTCACTATTTTACACGATTTATGACGAAGATTTCTGTAAACCCTTGCGATTGGACAGTTTTCAACCAATGAAACAGCCCATTTGTCAACCGATATTTCGTAGGCACTGTCATATGATTTGACAGATTTCTTTACACCATTTTGTAGAGAATAAATCGATCTTTCTAACGGTGGGAAGTAAACTAGAAATAACCAGTTTTTTGTTTGTCTAGACAGCAGTGGAAAGTACATAATTGAGAGACCGCCCGGCGCTTGTCGCTCCCACGTTATTCAAATCACTCTTCCTGCCCGTACTAATATCGACCGGCGACGTTTTATTAGATTGTCATTTTGTTATTCAAATAAAGATAACTCAAACACTTTTGTGAACTAATAAAAGACAAGTATACAGTTCTTTTCTTTGATTTATTCTCTACACTTTGTTATAATAATATTTAATTTTTGGGCAAAGCATATATTAGTAAATTAAGTTTCAAACTAGGCTTAGTTTTGTTAGCAGTCGTGTATTTGGAAAATAAAAACTGGTGTTTTCAAAATAAGAAATTTGAAATTGATAAATGTTTTTATACAGTTCTATTCTCCAAAGCAGAATGTGTTTGATCTTTCTGCAAAAACGAAAAACTTTCTGCGAGTGCCGGCGTTTTAGTAATAAATAAATTAATCATAGAGGTTTTATAGGTGAATAAGTAAGCAATTCGCACATGATCAATTCTTTGTGCATATTGAACTAAGTAATTATTTAAATTTCTGTAAAATACTTTATAAAATTATAGATATGCCTTAAAACTTCTTTAATCCTTAATTTTACTTTACATTTTCTTATATTTTGAATTATGGAAGGAGTCATTCAAATTTTCTTGGATTCTCCTTACATCTTTGGACGTTACTGCTTGGGGCATTAATTTATTTGTTGAGACTAGTTTGAAGTTGTTGTAGTACTGAGTCCCATATTTCTGACATTGGGCAAGTTTCAAAAATTGTCTGTTTCCTTTGTAATGAGCAGGAGTTTCAAAATCATTATGTAAGCCAACATATCAGTAGTGCCAATCTCTTCATATGAAAAATCGCTGGCAGCAGGGCTTTTAATCATTACATTGGTAATAACAGACCCCTAGCTTTCACAAATAGCTTCTGACGCTGGAAAGAGAGTACTTATCAAAAAAGAGGAGTTGGAGAACAATTATTATGCCCATCATCTGTCTGCGTGTTAGTTGATGAAGTACTTGCCTCAATTCGCCGATTAGGCCTATATCGATCACAATTTCACCACTTTTTTCTGTCTAGGACCCGTCATTAAATAAAATTTTTTTATTATCTTCGCTGGTAGTAGATATGTACATAACTGCATCACCCTTATGCTGTCTCAAATAATGAGTTAAAAGATTTTGTAAAATGATTTTTCTTAGCAAGTGTGCAAACAACACGCTCGCCAGAGGCAGCCATGTTCTCAATGTTTTCAAATCACGCTTTACGCATCAATACATCTTGATGGGCTAATCGACTAATTAAACTAGTAGTTTATTCGACTAGTCCCTTATGTAATCGTTAGTCGGTTGATATGGACGGACTAGTCGATTAACAACCGTATGCCTAATGATAGTCAGAATGTCATTTGAAATGGACCGACTAGAGAAACAGATCGACTAGTGTACAAATGATAAGTATTTACGGCTAGAACAGAGATGATAAAATAGTAATACTGTAGTTGTACTACTCGTGAAGATCTTGAACCTACATTACCTTCCTGTGTACAAATAACTAAGCCTAAGCATTAATACAAATAAAACAATTGCCTAAACATTTTATAAAGGAAAATGTCTACATACTTCAAATTAAGAAAGTTTCACATTTTGACCTACTGATATATTTATTGTTAAATGCTGAATTAGGTTTAAGTTTAAATATAGAGAATGTGATTGCAAATACCGGAGATTACATTAAAAAAAACGGAGAACTGGCAAGTCCGACAATGATAATATGAACTGAGTATCTCTCGGTATCGAGTTTCGAGTTCGAGCTATCGATTTTTAATACTGATAACAAAGATAAAGTATCGGAGGTATGGAGAATCGGTAACGAGAAACGACCCTTCCCTAGTTGTTGACCTGCAAAAAACTTTTATTCTATACGACATCTTGCTGAAGCCCTCACTTTCTTTCTGCGACAATGTCGCACTGTCGCTCGTTGTTCTGCTTTGGAGGTTCTATTTAGAACTAAATTACAAAACTTTTTTACGCTTATGAAAAAAATTACAAAAAATGTTTACTACTTGTTATGTAGGCCTAAAGTTGAACTTTTTCCTTTCGTTACTGAATATTTTTTTGTTTCTTGAGCTAATAACTTTTACAATTTTACATCAATAAATTTTTTAGTTGCATATATGAATTCTTTGAACCTTTCTCTACAAAAAAGGTACAAAACACTTTTAGATTGGGATAGAATCACTATTTTTGGCGAATTTTTAAAACAATGCTTGCAAAACACTAAAAACCGGCTTCCCAACTTTAGCTTTAACCGCGCCAGGTCTAGGGTTAAGTTATAAATTTAAATGTAAGTTAAGTGAATAGATTTGGATAAAGAATTCATAGCTTGAGAGGATTTCTCAATAAGTAAATTTATAATAAAAACGTTTGTGTTAGATTGAACAGAAAGAGAACAAAACTGTTGTTTACCTTGTACATCCTGAAAACATTCCCACTCCTTACCCAACACAACAGTATGGTGACCTTTACCGGAGGGGTAGTATAGTGAATGACGAAGCAGCATCGTATTTAGGACTCGTGATCCTTTCCCACAAGTTGTTTTTTCCCTGTCTGTATTTTGTTCATTTGTTTTCAGTCGGTGTCACTGTTAAACTTTGTGAATCAGGGTGTCATTATGAGTGGAAAGCGAAAGCGTGTTATTTTATCATTAAATCAAAAATGGGAAGCAATTAAACGATTCGATGGAGGTGACTCAATAAGAAAAGTAGCAAGTTATTTAGATGTTGGGGAAGTGACTGTCGGGGATTGTAGATGAAATAGATCGAAATTTGAAAAGTAGGTATCTCAACGGTTCAAATAGAGAAGAGGCCAGACAATCAATGAAAAAAAAAGCAAACATCAAAATATTTCAGAGGCATTATTTTTTGTGGTTTTTATTGAAGTATCCAATTTCTTTCATTTGAGTATATTATCAAACCTTTGTTTATTAAAAACTATATTTTAAGCCAAATAAAATAGATTTTGAAGTAAGTATGACTCCAAATCAGCCTACAACGACGTAAATGACGCAAAACTCGCACCTAAATGGTTTTCTCAAGCCTACCGTATTATCAGAGTTTTTGGTTATCCAAAGTCTGCCCCGTCCCAATTACTTCGGATAATCAAAGTTCTACTGTAAATAAATTATAGAATACAATAATGCAATTTCTTATCAGATATTTAGCGTAATGATGTTTTTAGTAAACTTACCAAACATAATCTATCTCTTTTTCCTCTTTTATATAAGCATCATCGTCATTTACATCAATATCATTCAGATCTTCCTTTTTTATCAGATTTATTAATATATTTTCTTCCTTTAAAATATCAGAAGTAAATCTCAGGACATCTGTTGAATCAAAACAAGCTTTTTCTTCTTTTACATCATTTATCATTCCACTTTCCTCCTTTATCTCATCAATACAACTTGGTTCTTCTATCAGCTCAAAAGATACTTCTTCCTTTATTACAATTCCGCTAAGCTCTTGTTTGATATCTTCTGGCTTTAGGTTACTTTCCATTATTAAAAAACTGAAACAAAATTAGGTAAATTAGTAAAATGTGAAATACTATTTTCCGAATAATAAGAATAGAAATGTTTTTTGCAAATTTTTACTTGAATTTGTTTTGATATTACTTTTTAAAAAGTGAGTGAGACGCTCGGGTCTCCTTTTCAGTGTCTAGAAAAAGTTGATCTTATGTATTGCTCTCTTTGCAATATTATATGTACAAATAATAATATTAATAATATACTTTGTAACATCATTTAATCTGCTTTGTGATTAGAAATTGTTTAAAATGTAGCCTACACATTTTTTAAATCCTTTTTGTTTATGATTCATTCTAGACAGCTAAGAAACAAATTAGGCCTACAAACATAAAACTATATTTTAAACTTTCTTGGACTCTTGGTCTGAATTATTGCTATTTATCACAAAAATTTATCTTTTATTAATTTATATAAATATAGGAATACTAACGGTGAAAAAATTAGTAATTTTTAAAATGAACAATAAGCCTAATATAGTTTTGTTTAGCCCTTGAGAACTCGCAGCGTGGTCTTTTCGACCGCACCTTTAGATATTTGTGAATTCTGAATATTTGACCTTGAGCAAACTTCCCCTCTTTTCCTTTCCCAGTTAGTAAGGGACACGAGACATGCAAAACTTTTAATTACTAAACCCTTGCGTTGTGTGCGGTTGTTTCTTCCGCGCCGAGCGAGTGTTCGTTGTTATTTTTTTCGTATAAACAATCATTAGTACAATTTTTTTGTTATTTTATTTAGATAAAGTGTAGGCCTACTGTACATATTAGAGACTAAGTAATTTAGTGATTTTAGTTTTATAGTGCTTATAGTCCGTTTACTAAACCCTTGCATTGTGTGCGGTCGTTTCTTCAGCACGCGATTGTTCGTTGTTAATTTTTTCGTATGAACAATCATTTGTAAATAGTTTTTTTGTTATATTATTTTATGTGTAAATAAGTTCTTTAATACTTTAAATTTTAAATTATATTATAAAGTATAATTAATAACGTAGCTATTTTGTCCTAGCATCTGACTAATACAGTGCGATCTAAAACACCGCGTGCGAGTTCCAGTGTGACGACATACTGCGCGAGTTCTGAAGGGTTAAGAGAGAAGCTTTGATCAAATTTATTTGATTCAATATTTGATAGTGTAATCTGTGTAATATGTAATCTTTTATCAAAGTTGGCATAGGTCAAATTTTGTTTTTGTCAAAGATTCTCTAAGGGGCATATTACACTGTCAAAGTTATTCTTAAAATATTTGTCAAAGAAAACCAATTACATAGCTGTCCAGTTTCTTTGATCAGTTGGCTTATTACAGTAGAACCCCTTTTAACTGTAACTGGTCGAAGTCTCAAACATTGATTGTTAGAAGGACATTTCCTGGAAAATAAAGCTGGGTGACATAACTTTAGGTGTGCTATGTGTTAGTATTGTGGCAGCCAGAACATACGGTCTTTTCAGCGAATTTTAAAATTGACGAAAATATCGTCAGATGGTCCCAAAAGGGTTAAAAAATTATCAAGGTACAAACATTTAATTATTTTATTCATAAATTAATTCAATACAAAAATATTAATTCGTAAATTAATCTCAGTGTGTTGTTGAGGTATGTATAATAGATTAGTACTTGTCTCGTAACGGCAAAAACATATTTATAGCAAATTTCTTATAAAGTAGTCAATCGATTTAAATTCATTTTAACACACGTATAAATAAAGGATATATACTCATTCTTTGAAAAAATCATCAAGAAACGATAAAAGTTAATTTCTTTATTCGGAAATACGTATAATGTTTATAAATAAAATATGTACATAATGTTTCCGTAATATTGAACATTCTTTGTTGGTTTAAATGCATTTTTTTCTAAATTATTCAACAGATACAAATAAAATTTGACGCATGTATACATAATGGATATATTTGCATTCTATATAAAAATCGTTAAGTTATGATAAAATTTAATCACTTTATTTTTAAATTAGTAGAAGTTTTGTGCGTCAATCGATCAGTACAAACATACTATTGAATGTATTTTTCTTCTAAATTATTCAATATATTTGAATAAAATTAAATACGCATATAAATAAAGTATATACTGTATACGCATTTTATGAAAAAAACATCAAGTTACAATAAGAACTAATTTTATTATTTTATTTGTAAATTATTAGATGATTTTTGTAGTCTGTATACTAATAATTGATTAGTACGGTACGTACATATTTACTTTGTACACAAAATTTACAATGCGTTTTAAAAACGTACATATCTTTTGAACTACAGTAGAACCCCTCTTAACCGGCCTCGGATCAATCGGTCCTCGGCTTAACCGGCCTATTTCAAGAAACAACAAAATCAAATATATTAACTGGCCGAAGTCTCAAACATCGATTATTTGACGGACATTTCGGGATGACGCAATGTTATTTGTGCTACTGTATGTGTTAAGGGTCGGCTCTAGTAAAACAGAAATCAACCTGCGACTCCCTATAGCGGCGGTAGGTTACGCGGACATTGCTCATCCTAAATCCATTTAAAACCCGCAATTATTCAAATAGCGTTTTTTAAAAAATACTAAAATCTTGGGGACAAAATTCTTCATCCGAATGGCTTGGTAATATTTCGCTATAATTAATAGTTACAACGTAAAAAACATTTAAAATCACCTTATAGCGGCGGTAGATTACACGGACATTGCTCAGCCTAAATCCATTTAAAACCCGCAATTGTTCAAATAGCGTTTTAAAAAAAATACCAAAATCTTGGGGACGAAATTCTTCAGGCAAATGGCTTGGTAGTTTTTCGCTATAATTAATAGTGACAACATAAAAAAATATTAAAAATCAATGTTTTAAATTGTTAATAAATATTAAACAAAATATTTTTCTTAATTTTTAAAAAGCCATTTGCATGCATATTAACCATAGCTTTAAAATGACATATCGTTTATAATTTTCCGATCAAAAATAAAGGAAAAATTTGGATTTTAATTTAACATTGGTCTTATGGAGTGTCAGCCAACATAGCCGATAGCTAGAGCCGACCCTTAATGTTGTGGCAGGGAAAAGGGGGGGAGGAGGAGCGTAACAAAGGAAGCCGCCTTGTCGATTGATTCTTGCTGCGGAAGCAAGAGGGGGGATCAAATCTTGCTTCCCACGGCAACTGTATCATTTTTTCTTGGAATCAATTAACCAAGCGGCATCCTTTGTTTCTCTTTCTTCATCTGTTTATTTCTCGGAACCTTTACCGAATTTCGTGAGAGCAAAAGTGCTTGAAAACAGGAGGGGAGAAAAGGAGGCGAGGGAAGTTAAAATGTTTACATGTAATTTGTTAGTGTTTGTTTGTGTGTGTATGTACAGTACATACAATAAAATCAGTTGCAATAACGTCTTATTTCCTTTATTATTTATGAAATATGTACTGTAGGTTATTTTTTAACTAAAATCTATTTTTTACGGGAACCTCGGATCAACCGGCCAAACTCGTAACCGGCCAGGGTCTCGGTCCCGACCTGACCGGTTAAGAGGGGTTCTACTGTATATATTTGAATTTAAATATTTAATTCCTCGTAAAATTCTCTATAAACTATCATAGTCAGTGTCCCACACACGGTTAGAAATAAAGATCAAATAATACAAAATAAAACAAACTACTTTTTACCAAATGTCGGATTCGAAAAATATGTATTACCTTTTTCTAAAAACTTACCGTACGTACATATATTAAAATATAATTATGAAAATATAAATATTTATTGGAAATTTCATCAGGAATCCAAGTACGTGTAGATTTCTATAATGACATAAATAGTTTACGAGATAATAGGGCAACATGCCTACTTTACAAACCAATTTTTTGAAGAAAAAGCAATTGTCTTTGTACGTTCATAACTTTTATATTTAATAATTTACAATATTGTAAATTTAATACATTATAGAAAACTAATTGAGGAATCCATTTATTTTCAGATAATTAAAATCAGATTAACGGTTTCATAGAAAATCATGTTTTCAAAAGGCAATTTATGCGAGTTTAATATCCCATCCGTTGAGTGTTAGCGCCCTGTCAAGTTGGTTGTTATGCAAACATATCTAATATATATCCATTAGATAGACATGTTGAATATCCAGATACTGTCCACTGGAGATTAAATGGATAGCCAAATGATCTCTTAATACCTAGGCTGAGCATATCCATCATATAATATAATTTATATCTATTAGATTTCAAAAATCACCTGTGGATGTTCAATTTTACTGAATATCTATATATAGGACATGTCACACCACATACTTTTGTGGTTATCATCGCCTTTCACATCACAGATGTCAAAAATAGCCTATAGATGCTTAATGTAACTGAATACATAAACTATTACATATCAACAACAACCAACCGGTGAAAAAGAGTAACTTTAATCAAGGAGATCTTTAATCAACTCCTATCAAAGTGAGTGTACGTCCGTACATACATACGTACGTGAGTAATAATATAACACACTGATTTCACCCATCATCTGTAATACTTAAATAAAACCAGCGTATATTATATTTTGGGTTTATATTTACAACTTGAATCATTATTTTTGTTTTTAAAGGCGAAAAACCTAGGTGGTTATCATCGCCTACTTGAATCATTATAATTTCTTGTAAAGTTTATTTTTTTAAATATGAGTTGTAGAACTAATGTATGCTATAATATGTTATAATATTTGTTTTGAGGTTATAAACTGTATATAATGCAACCTTTTATCATCAATATACTTGTTTATATATTATAAATTTAAAGAGATACCTGTTCGTTTAACTTCGGAAACATTCGTAAATCTTCGTATAAATTATAAACATATTCGGTTATTAATAATAAATTATTATTATTCGGTTATTATTATTATTCGGCCACAGTAATATTAGTAACTTCTAAATCATTTGATATATCAATATGAAATAAAAAGCAATTAAAAGATAATATTAGTATCGCATATATTATTTCTCAAGACTATTTTTTTGTCGGTACGCCATAACTTCCTTAATACATCATCAAATTACATGAATGAGGCATCGTTTTAAAGCTTTCCTTAACCACTACACGGGAAAAATAGACAAACAGCTTAAAATTCATGTTTTAATAACAAAAATTGATTTAAAAAACTTTTATATTATACTCTGTATGTTCCTAATGAAAGGCGCCATCTACTAACCATCTGTTTAACTAGCATGACAGCTGTTAGTTAGATTGTTTACACTGTAAGATTGTATAGGGAAACTGTTATTTATAAACCAATGTAAATAAATAAACTTAATTAACTGAATTAAATCAACGTGTTAAATCAGGTAAATGTAGGCCTACTCCGAACTTGCGAAATATTCGCACGGGTCAGCTAGTTTTTCTTTAAATAACTGTAATAACGTTTATAAATAAAATTTTTTTTTAAATACATTTTTACTTTCTCCACCCTATACATAGTATATGGAGAAAGTATTGTTTTCGTAAAAATGTTCGAATTTGAATTTTCAGTTGAATTATCTGTTTTGGTGCTCCCAGAACCCCAAAAAATGGTTTAGTGCAATTATCTGTGTTGGTGCTCCCTGAACCCAAAAATATTTTTAGTGGAATTTTTTGTTTTGGTGCTCCCTGAAAACAAAAAAGTGTTTTTAGAGTGGTGTCTGTCTGTCAGTCTGTCAGTATGTAGGCCTATACACGACCAGAGAGGACACTATTGGTCCGATTTTCATGAAATTTGGTATGTAGGTACTAAACCCTAATATCTCCAGGCATTTTTTTCATTTTTTACAATTTTTAATTTTTAAGGGTAATTTACCCCTAAAAACCCATAAAAAACGACAAAAATGCAAATTTCTCAAAAACGGCTCTAACGATTTTGATCAAATTTTCAGTATTTATAGTGCTTAAGATGCCAAACAAAATGACATCACCCGCTTTTATCAAAACTTCGGCGTTTTATAATTATGGGGAAATGTTTAAGAAAAACAAGTTTATGTTGTCAATCTAGCATCGCGGCGGCGGCCGCACGGGGTAGCACCATAGTAGCGATCACGGCCAGTAATTCAAAGGTCGCGCGATCGAATCCCGCCTAGGACAATAATTTTTTTATACGATTGACGTAGGTAGAATATTATTTTTTTGTTTTGTTCTAAAAAGTAATAAATAAAATGATTGAAAACAATATTATTTTGACTACAGTAAGTTGGGAGAAAGTTTGTGTCAGTTAACTGATACCGTTTATTTAAATTATGTGTTTCTGATGTGTATCTAATTAATCTGCCTGTGATTTTTCAAGGGGTTTACTAGTATGTATATACCTAAAACATACAAACATTTATAAAACACATATATAGGCCTACATACTTTGAACTAATTACAAAAATTAAAGGCATAAATTTACTTTAGGACCCTAAGCCAATATAAATGCAAGATTAATAAAAAAAAATATTGCCTGAAGTTTTAAATTATAGCCTTTAGTCACAGTATGTTTACCTATATTCAACATTTAACAGTAGAATAGGAAACAAGGCTGTCATCTGCAAAAATATCAGCCAAGGGTTGTATAGTAAACTTCAGGCTATTTTTTTTTTTTATTCTGCATTTATGTTGGCTTAGAGTCCTATAGTAAATTTGCACTAAATTAAAAAATTCTAATGTAAATATCTCTTTTTGCAACTGAGTAAAAAATTAATGAAGTTTACTATTTATATCATATGTTTATTAAAACAATACAACGGTTTTTGAAAGTGTAGTCGGCAATCAACATCCTCATAAGACAGTACGTCAACATTTTTAAATTTGTTCCACGAATTAACAGAAAAATGTCTTATTCTGTTAATTCGTGGACAAGGTGGACAAGGTATCCTCCCCTTAAAGTATCCTCCCCTAGCCCACAGTACATTATGCAATTAATTAATTGTATCAGAATTAAAAACTTAAGAGGAATGCCTCATATTAAACATTTTCCCTAAATACTTTTCTCCATATAGGAATAATACTGATTTTGTTATGACCTTTTTACTAAATTTACGGATCACAAAAGACTTTAAAGTAGACAGTTTAAAAAGAAATTAACTATACTTTATTGTTTCTAAAAATACATGGATAAAAATGCAGATGAAGTGTATTTTGCACACTCCCTAAATTGATTAAAATACAATGATAGTAAAGAAATGACTTTTCTTGCAGTAGGACCTCCATTTCTACCGAACTTCTCTGTTCTTATTATCTAAACTATTACAGATTAAACTCAAATAAAAATAAAATTGTCTGTCATTTTAACTTAAGATACACCACACAAAAATAAACACACTGTTTCTTTAAAAACATTTTTAATTGATTTATAATGTCTTTATCTACTTATATAAAGCTAGACAGTAACACTGATTCATTGACTTATATAAAGCTAGACGGTAACACTGATTCATTGTCATTAATTATTAGGCATTTCCCGTAATCGGACCCCCCTCAACCTTATACTTGAATTAAAGCTCTCGACGAGAAACTTTTGAGAAAATTGCCAGAAGTTAACATTTTTTAATTTTGGAAGCACCTTTTCGGCGGGAAAGATTTTTTAGAATTTTTTTATTTTTTATTTCTTCACTTTGAGCGCGTTTTGTAAGAAAACGGTAGGCCCTAAGAGATAGCAAAAATTGTTAAATACAAAAGTTGTAGAAAATTTAATTTTAGACCAACGGTTTTTCATCAGATTTAAGATCCAATCATCCATTTAGCCACTATTCATCCGAGAAGGGAAACTCCGCCCAACGTTTTTAAAGCTAGCCGGTTTCACTTATTCACTGACATTAATTATTAGGCACTTCCCGTAATCGTACCCCCCTCGACCTCATACTTGAATTAAAACTCTCGAGGAGAAACTTTTGGAAAAATTGCCAGAATTTAACATTTTTAAATTTTGGAAGCACCTTTCGGGCGGGAAATTTTCCGATTTTTTAAATTTTTTTATTTTTTTACTTTGAGCGCGTTTTGTAAGAAAACGGTAAGAGATAGCAAAAATTGTTAAATACAAAAGTTGTAGAAAATTTAATTTCAGACTAACGATTTTTCAACAGATTTAAGAACCAATCATCCATTTAGCCACTATTCATCCGAGAAGGGAAGCTCCGCCCAACGTTTTTAAAGCTAGCCGGTTTCACTGATTCACTGACATTAATTATTAGGCACTTCCCGTAATCGTACCCCCCTTGACCTCATACTTGAATTAAAGCTCTCACCTGTAACACAGGTGTTACAATTATTCTTCAAATTACATCGATTCAAGAGACAATAAACTGTAAAAGCAAAAACTTTCAAATCTAATGCAAATCAACTCCAAAACTTAATGATGCTATCTTTAATAATTGTAACTTTTCTTAATTTATTCAATATGCGATATGAACAATAGTCAATTCAAGTCCAGGCATGTTACCTACCCGAGATTAATTTCATTGTTATAAACTTTATGACCAGTGTACAGAAATACTGAAACTTTTAAAACAACTTAGAACATTTTTATAATCAGACTGAGTTTTAGCCGATGGCAAATAGTAATGAATGAATTTATAAATATAAAAGTTTAACTTCAGTGAAAAGACTTAAAATAAAATCTTTGTCAAACTATGTTAATATAATTCTAATTTCAATAAATCAAATTCATATTTCTTGTAATTCAACTTAGCCTATGTGTTTAATTTCAAATAGAAAGTAGCATTTGAAGAGAAAGATAGATTATTACAATTACCTCTTTATTATAAAATGGCTCCACAACGTGTGGGCATTTAGTTTCAAAAGATACGGTAAATATTTATTATAATACGCAATTATACTGTAGTTTCTATTGTTCGATGTTATTGTTTTCATAATTTACATTTTGTTACATTATTTTCAAATTTTCTTGCTTTGTGGATACTTTCGGGGTTAATATAGTTTAGTTTATTTAATTCTTACGTGTTTGGTGTATGTATGTGAAGTGATTTATTTTGTTATAATTACGTGAAATATTGCGGAAAAGTCAAAACGTAACCTATATAATTTCAACTTTTATTTCTTTCATAACTCCTAAAAATATTATTTCCCGGTGGAAATTGTTGTTGTTTTTACAATCAGTTAGATGTGTTCTTTCATATTATAGGCCTATCAATTCCCTTGTTAGAAATCGATTGACAAGTTAAAGTAAATTTTTACCAAATTGTGAAGAATAAAACAATATCTAGGTTTACTTTAGAAGAAGTACTGGGCGGGGTTTAGAGAGAGAAGAAAGATGCGTTACTTCGTCGTGTTTTATGACAAAATCCGGTGAATTGACGGGCGCCGAGTTTGTTGAAGAAAACTAATAAACTGCAACGATGATTACGTATTTAATTAGAAAAAACTTGTAAATACAAAAATTAAAGTTCAGATCATTAACTTTCCAAAGGTTTTTGATTTATTGCGATTGGAAAATTTTTAGTGGGTGAAATATTCAATACAACCACGCGTAACAAATGTGTTGTCATGATCGCACGTTTCAAAATGACTACAAATAAGCCAAATTTGATCAAAATCGTTAAAGCTGTTTTTTTATAAAATAAACGGTACCAGGAACTGGCACATACTTTCTCACAAACATATTTAAATTATTAGGGCCTAAACAGATTCACAGTGACTTCAAAATTGTAGGTGGGGTAGGAGAGGTGATTTAAAGTAGGAGATTAACTAATAAATATTATTATTATTATCTAGAGAGAAAACTATTTGATCGATTTCGAACAAATTTGCACCAAACACGTAAATTAGGGCTGTATAGATGCACGAAAAAAGGTTTTGAAAATTTTTGAAAAACAAACCCCTTTATGGCCAAAAAACCCTCCAAAATCAGTTATTATTATTATTATTATTAGCTAAACGAGAATTTTTAGAAAGATGCGGGTTTTTGCATATGGTAGGGTACATTAACCCTCCGAGTGTCGGTCGTCGCCATAGCGACGATTGTGTAGTAAGATGCGTGCTAGTAGTCACTGCAGCGACGACTGTGCACGACGTCACAAAACAACAGTTTTATCGAGCTCAACTTTTGCTAAACTTACTATATGAGGTATCGATCGATTCTACAGAAAATGGTGCATCTTTTGGTATATAGCTTTAGTATTTTCGGCAACAGATGGTATAAATAATCTCTCAGTTACTTCTCAGCTGTTCGGTGTTTGAACTAACCTAAGTGGACTTTGTTATGGTTACGTGTTTAGTGATTGTTTGTTATTAAAAATGGATGGCAATTTATCTCGTGATAGTGAAATTGACCGACTTATTGATGAAGAAGTAAGTGATATTGATAGATTTGTTGTAGAAGAAGGTAGTGATTTAGAAAGTGACAGTGATATTGAGGATTGAGTTGAGAGTGATTATTCGTTGCCTGATTTTTCCTCGGGTAGCAATGACAATTACGAACCTAATTTAGATAAATTAGAAACATCAGATAGGGAAGATGTACACAGTAATAGGCCTGATTCACCTATAAATAATAATAATAATTTTGTAGGCCTAAACACTCCACAACTTCCAGTTGCTAATCCTTGGGTTCGAGTGTTTTACCCAAAAAACAGTGCGTGCAGCACGGTGTACGTAGTTTTAGTTTTAGTGCTCAAACCTTGTATGTGTATATATATTGCCTATATAAGTAAATATTTTCTGAAACTACATAAAATTTGGAACAAAATTGCTATTCTGGAATTTTTATAACATAGATGTAGGTATATTTTCTGACAGTGGTCAAATTTGAAAAATTAAAATTTTGAAAAATTTTCTAACTTTGGGTGAGAATACTCAACATTTCCAGCAAAGATATACGTAATTTTTATTTATTGCGCAATAATCCCTATACTTTTCTGAATAATTTCATGCATCATTTATATGTCTAGGCATAAAACTGAATTTTTAACCGAAATCATGCGTTTTAGCCAAAAACAGTGCGGCATTTTAGATTTTACAACAGACACTGGGAGGGTTAAGGGCTACAAATAAGCCAAATTTTATCAAAATCGTTAGAGCCGTTTTTTTACAAAAAAATAATAACTGATTTTTTGGGGGGTTTTTTGCCAATAAAGGGGTTGTTTTTCAAAAATTTTCAAAACCGTTTTTCGTGCATCTATACAGGCGTACTGGACATGTCTGGTGCAAATTTGGTTGAAATCGATTGAATAGTTTTCTCTCTAGCTTTGTATACACACAGACAGACATTTTGTAAAAACCACTAAGTTTTTGGACTCAGGGGGTCCCAAAACGAATATTTCCACAAAAATCTCAACATCGATTTTTTTTGCAATCACTATACTTTCTCTATACTAGGCCTAGGCCTATTATATAGTAAGATAGTAAAAATTATAACTGATTTTTTGGGGGTTTTTTTGGCCAAAAAGGGGGTTGTTTTTCAAAACCCTTTTTTGTGCATCTATATATAGGCCTAATGTGTGGTGCAAATTTGTTCGAAATCGATCGAATAGTTTTCGCTCTAGCTTTGTATACATACAGACAGGCATTTTGTAAAAACCATTTTTTTGGACTCAGGGGTCCCAAAACGGATATTTCCACAAAAATCTCAACATCGATTTTTTTTGCGATCACTATATTTTCTCTATACTATAGTACTGTGAGAAGTAAAAGGAAAGGAACACATACGGTATAATATATATGAAAACTGAAAAAAAAAACGTTTAGGCCTATTTTGAGGTTATACTAAAAACTGCATACTAGGCTATATTAATATTTTAGATTTTATTACTTTATTCTTATTATTTTTTGAAAACTGTCGAACTAGATCACTTTAGTTTGATTATTTGGTATACATCAATATTAAATACTTACTAGGCTGTTTACTGTCTTGTTTCAAACTCATTAATTTTAAAATTCAAAATATTCAAACACTCAGCGACACAGCAGTACAGCACTCAGCATCAGCATTAGTGAGCATATTTTTGTACATTGTAGATTGTACTATTGAATTGTGACTAGAGGCTGTAAGTTAGATCTTCAGGCTACTTTTTTATGCATTATACCATGTATTTTATGCTATTTTTTTATTTCCTAGAGCAAACGACAGCCTAATTTAAAAATTATTTTTTAAATCCGGTAAAGCTTTATATATTTACAACTAACCTAAGTAACAAACTGCACTTTCCACAATCCAAATTCCAAATTTCCAAACTGAAATAGTTGTTTAGTAAATAATATAGTACGGAATAGAATCAGTGGTTCTAGTTGTAGCTTTTTAAGAATACTTATTTTTGTGTTTCAGCAATAAGGAATTTTTTTTAATACTATAATTTTTTTGCACAGAAACAAGATGATTTTAACGTTATGATATTCCAACACTCTAGCCATTTTATAAACTCGGATTCAAATTTTAATTTTACTTATAATAAGTTCACATAGAATTGCCAAAATCATACATAACGTTTTAATACATTATGTACACGTCATAGTTTTGGCAACACGCCAAAGAAGACGTTTGATTATTCAGGATTATTCCTGGCATTATTGCAATAATTATATAACACCACTATAGCCTTCTTGCTTTGATATTTATATTTACTTACACACTATTCAATGTTATATTTATATAATTGTATGTTACACTATGGATTATATAATTTTTGAGATCAAACTATAACTTTATGAGGCTCCTGGTAATAAGATAGAGTTAGACATATTTATACTTTGATGGTAAGATATGGAATTAATTACTACTGACAATGTGATTATTAGAGAGTAATATTTTAATGTTTAATTTGACTTATAATAAGTTCACATGACATTGCCAAAATCATATACTATATAACGTTTGATAAATTATGTACACACAGTTGGAAACACTACTTTCTTTAGCCAAAGAACGTGTTCGATTATTCCTGGATTATTGCAATAATTATGTCGCATCACTAACAGCCTTCTTGCTTTGATATTAACTTACATATTATTAAATGTAATGTTTTATATTATTATATGTCATATAATAGATTATATAATTTTGGCGTTTGAACAAAGACAATAGAATAAAAATAACCAAAATTCAGAAACTAAATTGATAAATTGAATCTGTGGAATATACTATCTGGTTTATTTCTAATAAAATTAATAACCACATTGTCAATCGAGTAATTAAATTAACTGTAAACGAAAATAAATTCTTTAAATTTAACTCTCCATTGTTTTAAATTTATATGAGGTGAGTTAATTAAAAGTAATTAAATAAGAACCATACATATTTTTGAAGTTATACTTCTTTGCGCCCGTTAGACACTTTGGGATGGGATGTT
>JAGFPH010002138.1:20851-41362 GCA_018207615.1 Philaenus spumarius
GAAGTTATACTTCTTTGCGCCCGTTAGACACTTTGGGATGGGATGTTGGTCGAGAAACCGCGTCACGCTGAAAAGTAAGAACAAATTTTTAAGAACTATCGATTAATCGACAGTAGGGTCACCGAATCCACAATATATAATTACTGATAATGATAATATAGGTGTATAATATAATAATGAAGTCACGTATAATATATTGAAGATAAATATATTGAATAATATTGAAAAATGTCTTATATTTCATTTATATATCCTGTCTGTTTGTGTGCGTGAGTGGGTGTATGAGAATGGCCAAAGAAGTATAACTTCCACCGTGTGGTCCGACGCACACCCAATTTTTTTTTTTAAAGAATTTATGAGTGTTTCATTATAGGAATCGAATGAAGTTGTTAAAGTCAAAATACTTCGATCACGTAGCTGAACCGTTGACGTCAATTCAGCTAATTTCTTAATTAAATTTATATATATTTTAGGGATTATACCAACTACTCACGAAGGTGCTGAATAGCATGCTTGCCTTCGTTTATGTATATATTAGTAGAATTTGTTTCCATCTCTCTGTCTCCAGCCCTGGCTCTGATTCGCAGCGGACAAATTCGCTTCGTGAGTTTGCATCCCGGCCATCGGCTTTGGATCAGAAGCTTACACCACGGTAAAATTCCTCACGTGAATTTGAAAGGGGTATTTTACGTTTTGATCGATTTTAGGGAATCAGATGGGTTTTATAAGGGCGTGTAAAAACGGAAAATGTGCGGAATAATCTCATATATTTATTTTTTTAGATAAAACCTCAAAAAAGTTTCATTCTAGTACGATAAATCTCAAACATTTTTACTTCTGATCAAAAAACGCACCTCCGTCGTTGGATTTTTTGGCTAACGAACTCGTCCAAGCGACTTAGAAAACCAACGTTTGGATCAAATAGGAAGTAAAATCCGGCCGTTAGTGTGCGAACACACACACACATATATATACATACATAATTTATAAACATTTTAATGACACCCCAATGAAACGTATTCTGGTTACTATGATTGGTGCTAATAGACCACTCCTGACTTTAGGTCTTACCATAAGAGTCACTGCAATAGCTCATCTTTCTTATGGAAATTTGCTAATAAATTAGAGCCATCTGGTACGTCTGTAAGAAAACCAGAATGCAGTGCCAGCAGAAATTCCACAGGTGATTGGATCTGGTCGGAATGGGGATGACCGCCCAAAGGATTCGCAGAAACTGGAACAGGGTTGAAATGGGACGAAGATTTTGTAAATATTTGTATGTGTTCATTTTACTTCTTGTGTAATAGCTTAATAACATTGGTTTTGATTTCTCTTGGCATATAGTTAACCAAACATTAAAAAAAAAAGTTATTATTTATATAGCCTATTTAGTAAATTAGGCTCTTGGTTGAGTAATTTTGGAAATGCCGCTATTTTCATATTATCGCAATTTGTACATCTGCAACGATGTCAGCTGTTATTTTGTCACGTGACCAAACGAAAAGTCTGCCACGATGGCTGACGCCGGTGCAAATAATGTAAACAGTGATAAAAAGCAAAGTGAAATGTCTGGGCCGACTAATAATAGAGTAAGTTTAATTATTGTAAATTACAAATCCTTTGCCCTTAGTAATATATTTATATGTTTTTTATATTATTTAAGGAAATACAATAACTTTCAATTCAGTGCAACCCACAGTTTTGGGACCTAGGCTATTTAATTTGGTTTTCAATTAAGACTAAGTTACTAGACATTCGTTTTTTTTATAAGCGTTCTTAGAATGAATTACACATTTGTATAGCTTTGCAAACAGTTATTATATTTTACCAATCATTCTTATAAGTTGCCTCTTGCATTTAAAACATAACCTTTCTTATCAAATTGACAGTTAGTTGTCAAATTGAAGTCCAATCCATTATCAATTTAAATGTAGCAGATTTCAGTGAAACTTTAGCATAGCACTAGGCTACTACTTGTATCAAAGCTGGGTTGCCACCTATGTAAACAAAAATTCCCAAAACCTATTCAAACTTCATTTGTTTTACAAAACCAATAAAGTTAACAAAATACACAAAACAAATAAAAAAGTTAGCATACTTTTAGTGTTTAATGTACGCCTTTGCAGACATCAACTTTTGTTTAGGAAAGTAATGCTGCCAGCCTAAGTACATTGTAGGCCTATATAGTCTGTTTTTAACTGCTTTAGTCTTGGGGCAAGCGGGCCGTGGAGCAGGTGGGGTGGACACTGTTGCCATATATAGAGTGAAACCTACCTCGCTGACAGTAATCAGCTGGTTCGTCGCTCACCACTCCCGATTACTAACATTTTGTGTGAACCAAATATGTTTTGCTAGAAAGGTTTGTTGTGTAGGGCCGTGGAAAATATAGCGTTTTGACGTTCTTATCTGACGGTTGAAATCAAACGTAACGGATTTTTATAACATGCGAAAGATAGCCGATGTCGCGCGCCTCGTTGTATTGCATGCATAGATGGGAAGTTTCTGTATTTGTCCTCACTTTTTTTATTCAAATAATTCTAAGTCAAACACTTTTATGAAAAGATAATTTACAAGTTTACAGTTAAATTCTTTGATTTATTCTCTACACTTTGTTATAATAATATTTCATTTTTGGGCAAAGCATAACTCATCCACTAATAGACACTATTAGGCCCTAGTAAAACTCACTCAAGTAAAACGGAACTAGACTGTTGACAGCGCGGCTGATCATGAGACACTAAACCAGCCCTTCGCAACTTTCCCTAAATGTGGCAGCGCCGGGGAAAACCACCGCCGGTCATTGGCCAATCCCTTTCTGAAGTAGCCAATGTCAAGCGCCCCTCAATACTATAAAACAGTTAAAAACAGACTAAGTTATAACAGATTAAATGTTGAATTGCAAGTTCAAATTTGGAAGGTTTAGTCTTTGATAAATTTTTTGTGACATATTCACTGCAAATAGGCTATACAAATTTTATGTTTAGGTTGATATTTTTAGTTTTTTGCAATTTGTAGGCCTATACTATATGAACTATTAATTTATATGTGTACATAGGTATTTATGTATGTAGCTTTACGAATTCAAAACAAATAACATGAGGTGTGTCAATAGAAGTACCGGTAATATAATTAATCGGATCATTTGTTTAGCACGTTTATTAACTGCAAATATCAAAATTTTATGTTACTATAATTTAATACATTAGGCTATAAGTTGTCTATTATACATGCAAGATATGTTTATAGCTTTAAGAGAATTAGAAACAAACACTGAAGTCACGCATAGTAATACAATTGCATAATTTTTTTTCAATATGGCAAAGGAGTCGTGTGTTGTAAATTTTACCCAAAGAATCAATCATTATAAACCTCCAGATATTTTAAACAATTATGTATATTGGCAAAACTCTATTAAAATATACTAGAACTACTACACATAAAACAACAGAAAGCCTACCATTGATTTACTAACCGCTATGGGCGATACTTCTTAAAGATAATGTATTATTACCATTAGGTAATTGTTTACTATTACTTTGTCAAAACCAAATCTTCCTATGTTGAGATATGTTTCGTATTTATGTATTCTAACAATTAATTAATTAACATGATTAATGGTTCGGAAAAATAAATTTACCCTAAAAAATATGAAGAAAAAAATGTTGCCTGAAGGTCTAACTTATAGGTTATAGTCCCAGTATGTTTCAAACAAATGTCCCCTTATTGAAATATGTTATATGTTCTAACAATTAATTAACATAATTCAAGGCCCGGAAAAAGAAATACAAATGAGTAATTTACTTTAAAAGTCGTCATGTGATGAAGAACTAGTGTCGCTTATTGACGGTTCATCACACGCTACTGGAGATTTATTTTCATCGTTGTATAGCCGGCCAATTGCTTTAAATAAAGCATGGACGTGCGAGAATTGTAGTCACGATAAATTCTTCTAAACATGAAAGCAACAAATCTATAAATTTGATTTTTGGTAAATTATGATTTTCAAAAAATGTGTTTTTATTTTGAGAAACGGTTTTGTTACACTGTTTGGAAATTTTCTTACGTCCGTTATTCAATACAGTAACACGTTTGTTACAACGGAACAGACCGATTTTCTCAATGAAAACCTTAGGCCTATCATTCCCGCACTCTAGACACTTTTTCGACTGTCGCAAAACGCCTTTTTATACAAGTAATTTTGCAATGTAAGTTAATTTTGGGTGAGGATAATAAACTGCGCCAACGTTAGACTACACAGTTATCGCACAAAAATGGACTGTTACTGATTACAATCACCCGCCTCTGACCTGAACTTTTAACAAACATGCTTAACTTAACTTACCTTTCCGGCTCTTTGCAGACCATTAGCGATAACATATCTCAGTACGGGAAGGTTTGCTTGAAACTCAGTGGGATTAAAGACTAGAAGTTAGAACTTGAGGCAATTTTTTTATTGTGACTTTCTTTTTCCATGCCTTATGTCATGTTAATTTATTGTTAGATAACATATCTCAATATGGGAAGATTTGCTTCTGACAAATTAATAGTAAACAATTACCCTTCCTTCTGGCTAGGCCTACCGATATTTCTTCGGATGGATAAATAAAGCACGCACTTGAGTTGATCTTAGTATAACAGATATTTTGGTTAGTAGCACTACTAACTTTCCTTGCCTATAGATTCCTTAATATCCTCTATAGTATAGCAGCTTCGTCATGATTTATCCTAAAAATAACAAAACCTCAACCTAAACAAACTTTAAAGTTGCCAGTCATAGTTTGTTTTTACTTTGTAAAAATAGCCTATGCAGGTTGGTACATCTCATTATATTGCGTCAGAGGTGTGCGCTCTAGAACGTTTAGGCCTACATATAAATAAATTTTGTACCTGTTACTGTTTCGTGGTCTGTTACTCACCTCGTAAAGGCTACCGCGGTTTCAAAAACTCAAAGTTTTCATCCTCAGGCCTTACAAGCTGTTAAATCACTCATTAGAGGTCGTCACGAAGAAATATAAAAACACACAACACAATATTGTTCGAACATATTATTTCAAGTACAGTGAGTTACATGTACCGGATAAATCTAGACTGTGGAGATAACGTTGTGGGCACTGATTTTCCCTCTCTACAGTGTTAGCTCATCCTTGTTGGCTGCCCTTAGCGCAATATCATAAATTAAATTTGACATAAAGGAAAGCTTGACATTGAGGATGTTGTAAGGGTCCATAAACCTACCTTATTGCAAAAGTGTAATACCTCCATGATAGTGTGGATATCCGTGTACTTATGGATTTTATCAATAAGGTTCAGCAAACTAGAGTTTGTGGAAAGTGTTATTTTAAATCGTTTTTTAAAAGAATGGGCCATCTGGCCTATATACAAATTTTGACACTCGCTACATGTGATTTTGTATATATATTCCGGTCCTATCGTTTTTGTCTTTGCTTTTATTGGTTTAGGCTATTTAGAAAGGAGGATAATCTATTGGAGGTACTGAAAGATATTGTAATGTTCTCTTAAGCCAGTTCATACTTTAGAGTGCGGTTTAATACTGATCCGTATTCTGTGGAAACGTAAGTCCGTTTTCTATTCTTAACAGGTTTTTTATAATGTTTAATTCTATTACTAGATGTTTGAAATCAATATAAACAGCAAATTTAGTTCTACAAAGTTTATTTTGACGAAATGTAAACAAATAAAAATGTTACTGTACCTTAAACATAAACTTATATCACGCCATGTTAAATATACAAGAATTAATTAATATTGGGGTTTTACACCACGTGGTAAAATACAGGCATGGCATAGGCCTATTCCGCTATTCCTATGATTTTAGTGGAACAACTAAGCGTCACTTTGTAAATTTATGACAAAAACAGTCCTAACCCATTATCATATGCCCGATGTAACAAAACACCAAATTTTCACTTTACAGTAGACTCTAAATATTAATAAAAATGGTCGGTAAATTTCAAGACACTATAACACCTGATACCTTAGAACTAACTACTAAAAATGATGCAATTGTATAATTACTTCGTTTGATATAAAAATGTGTTTCCAATTCCTTAATCCGTACACATAACTTGTGTAAGTAATAAATTACAATTGTGACTGGTGATAGGATTAGGATTTCTCGTTCGCTTATCACCCGGGTTCAAACAATACTTTACTATGTTAGTAACAAAGGGACAGATCAATAAAAACAATGCATCAGTGTGGTTCAGTGGTAATACTTATCTCTATATTTATACTCATACAATAATACAACTCAAATATATATTTATGGTTTGATACATTAGACTTTACTTATGATCTACGTACATTTCTTTTATTAGGTATTGACCTTTATAAGACAGACTGGATTACGGTATTGGCAACTAAAGCGTGTTACTTTTATCTGAATAACCCCAAAACTCTGAATATAACGTGACTCTAACTACAGACTGAAATACTTTGGTTTGCTCACCCGGTATGTTGTCACTTAAGACCTCGATGATCCAAACTTCGAGATGAATTCCAAGTCTCGATTTCCTGGCCGCACTTTGCACGACGAACCGGCCCAACTTTTCCGGCCTAGCACGCTAATAACAGACTGGCCGACCCACTCCGGCCCCTCGACCACAATCCTCTGGCCCAGATTCTAGATTCGGATTATACTTTATAACCCGTCTAGCTTCCTTGTTGTCATCTTAAAACAAACCAAAGCAAAGCGAGTTCCGTGTTCCGCGTTTAACGAACTCTCGCGCGACCTCGCTACAATTTCCGTGTTTATACCGTACTTCCTTGTCCGTCTTACTGGCTAATACCTTAACATTCAAAACACTAATTCTAATAACTAATATACTAAAACATATTCTTACTATACCCTGCAAAACATAACACTGGGCAATGCTTCTATGCTTCATTTGAGTGTATAAATATATATACATTTAGATTAAGTTAACAAACACAATGTAGTGAGTGGCTTGTGGTGAAAATAGGATTCTCGTGAACAGGGCAGGGGGTAGAGCGTGTATTAAATAAACATATGGGTGTTTAATGTTATTGCAATTTATTTTATATTTGTAACTAATCCATTTTAATTGTTATTTAATCTTTAGGGTAGATATCCCATTTCTCTACTTTGACTTAAGTAATCGAATCGCAAATAGTTTTTTATATCACTTAAGAATAATATTACGTAATTTTAGCTTTGTAGTTTGTAGGAAGTTAGGACAATTTATATTTATTGTATAGGGGAAGCTACAGAATTTTATTATATTTGATTGTAGTGACCATAATTCTCTAAACAACCTGGTACTAACTTAGTTGAGTAGTTTTTGAACATGTAGAAAAAGTAGTGTATGATTATTAAAGGGTAGTTATCCCATTTCATCCGTTGAATCACCAGGAAGTTAGTTCAATTTATTGCATAGGTGTAGCAACGCCAGTTTAACCCCTTAGGTTGTAGTTATTAGCGAATTTCCATAGGAAAAATGAGCTATTGCAGTGGCCCTTATGGTAAGACCTAAGGTTGGGAGTAGCAAATGAGCATCGATCATGGTCCCCAGAACATGTTTTGGGGTGTCATTAAAAATCATATGTAAATATGTACCGGTATATATGTGTTCGCACTCTAGCGGCCGCATTTTAAGTCCGATTTAGTCCAAATTTGGTACACATGTTGGTTGTCTACGTCGCTCGGACGAGTTCGTTAGCCAAAAAAGTCCAACAACCGGAAGCACATTTTTTGACCGGAAGTAACTATTTTTTGTGATTTTTCCTACGAGATTGAATTTTGTTTCTTTTTTTGGCAAAATATAAATGTAGGATGTTATTCTGCACATTTTGTTTTTTATGCGACCTTATAGCTCGCTTGGTTCCCCCAAAATCAATCAAAACGTAAAATACCATAAAAGTACCCGGTTCAAAGAAAATGCGGTGGATTTAACCGTGGGGTTGGCGTGCGAAGCACGCAATGCATTGTGTATTGAAGAGACTCCCAAAACGAGGGTTGACGTGCGAAGCACGCAATGCTTTGTGTGTTGAAGATACTCCCAATGTGCGGAATGGTGTGCGAAGCACGCAATGCTTTGTGTGTTGAAGATACTCCTAATGTGCGGAATGATGTGCGAAGCACTCAATGCTTTGTGTGTTGAAGATACTCCCAATGTGCGGAATGGTGTGCGAAGCACTCAATGCTTTGTGTATTGAAGATACTCCCAATGTGCGGAATGGTGTGCGAAGCACTCAATGCTTTGTGTGTTGAAGATACTCCCAATGTGCGGAATGGTGTGCGAAGCACTCAATGCTTTGCGTATTGAAGATACTCCTAATATGCGGAATGACGTGCAAAGCATTTTGCAGCTATTCAGCAATGTCGTGAATAGACCTATTTCCCAAATTGTTTGTTGAAACCCCAAAACATAGGCCTATAAACTTAATTTTGGAAATTCGCTCAACTCATGTCAGCGGTTCAGCTGCGTGTTCGAATTATTGTAATCTCTAAACACTCCTGACATTAATTTGGATAAACTGTGAAATTTTGCGTGAAAACGGTCGAATATTTTTTGAGTCTATAGAGGACAAAGAAACAACCATTCATTTTTATTATAATATACTAGGGGCTCTGCCCCTGGACGCTCCGCGTCCCAACCCCGGCTCGGCCTTCGGCCTCAGATGGCTGCTTCGCTTCGCTCGCAGGTGGAAAATTCGATAAAGAATCTCGTTAATCTTTGGCTCGTTTGTACATAGGTGACCGAGCATAAATCAGCTGTTTTATTTGGCAGCTGACTCAAACTCATTAAACATTATCTCCATAAGATTAACATGGGAAATTTGAAGGATTGTATACCGCAGCTCCTTCTCGGGTGAATAGCGGCTGAACGGATGTTAATATATAAGACTTGACATATCTGTGAATGATTATGTTCAGTTTTTGATCCAAATTAGCTGTTTTATATATAATAGGTTTGTAACAACCAATGTTTGAATTGAATTAAAATATAGTTAGCATTTATCGTTGATTTTTGTTTGTGTTTGTTTTTAGTTTGTCAATGTAACCTCAAAAAGGTAATACTCTTCAAATTTTCTAAGTAATGTTGCTATGGTAATGAAAGTAAACAAACATGATGTGTTGCTAAGTTTTTTTATACGAACAGCTGTTTTTGTGCCCCTGATAAAATCAATAGAAATCTTTCTTCCATAAGATTAACATTGAAACTTTGAGGGCCACTGGGGCGTAGCCCTAATGTCCTAGGACTTCGGTAAATGGCCTAAAACCTTCCCAGGGTTAACCTGTGTTACTATGCAAAATTTCAAAGCAATCGGATGGACGGTATACGAACGCAAAGTGGACAAAGAACCAAAAACACCCCCCCCCCATAAGGAATACACAGCAGAAATTTGCATTTGATTATAACGTTTGTAAGGCGAAAGATACATGATTTGTAATGCTTGATGACATATCTGTGAATGATTACCTGCAATTTAAAAAAAAAATAAGGAAATCGGCCGGATAGAATGGCCGTACTGACTGCCACAAGTTTTCATAAATTCTTTTAATATATAGATGGATATACAAAAATAATATAAATAATCAAAAATGAAGTTTGTATATTTTCAGTTATTAAAAAAGAAATAAACAATTCCTAAACATCTTTATTTTGAAGTCAAAATTCAACATTTTATTCAGTTACTTTGTGCATAGGTTGGCATCACTGATCCCTTTCCTAAAAAAAGTCATCGTCGTTGTGATACCCGCAGGACACCGTATTGTAAACTTACACCACTTTGTATGTTAAAGGGCTTATATTGTAATTTTGTCTGCGAATTTCTAATCTACATATTTTTTAAATTTACATCGAGTAACAGTTTTATTTGTTTTGAAGTTAATTGATACATAACATTAAAATTGTGTGGACTAAGATTAAAAAAGCAGTCCATAAATTAATTGATGAAAAATTTAAGTTAGTCATTTGTTATAGGAAAGTCATGTTAGTTATTATTAGCCAAGTTGTATAGGCTCAGCGTCTCAATGTCTCAATTATTTTATAGGTTAGGTTAGCGTGGAAGTGGTGGAGTGTTAGTCTTCACTGGATCATTTTACATTTAATATTTTAATTAAAGGTTTTTTTTTTACAGAAGACTACACTAGAAGCAATAGAGTTTCAGGTGTCCCAGGTGATTGGTCGCCTAGAAGAAGCTGTAGAAGGTAAAAGTGGAAACCTTTCGTCAGATTCTCATTCGCAGTCAAACAACACACTTCCGACCAGAACCAATCAGGATATACTTGCACACTTGGAGGTTAGCAGTGATAGCATGTTCCCTTCACATTCTCATCTGTAGGCTATTATGAAACTGAATTTCCATATAAGTTATGAAAAAGAAGACTAAAATATACTTGAATCAATAGTTATATATAAATAGTATTATATAGGATAATATAATAATAATAATATTAAATATTACCTGTCTTGTACTAATTTTGGTTGTTAGAATGTTACGACGCGTTTCGGAACCTCAATCCCACTGTCAAGTTACATTTACACATTAAAATCACAGAACACGCAACAATTACAACACTTTTAAAACTTAATTGTGCCTGACAATTGTAGACCGTGTAAATCGTTGCGTGGGCCATGGTACACACTGATTATTAACAAAATCAACTGGGTGTTTACAGAATCCAACAGTTTTTATGTTGGACAGACAGGCAGGGCATTCAAAGAAAGTTTTAAGGAACACTTGAACTCTAACTTTGCCCAACATTTAATAGATTCTAACCACTCGTACACTAATTTCAACAAAAATTTGACCCCATTTCATTTTTGCAAAAAAGGTAGACTCTTGAACGCACTTGAGGAATTTTAAATTTATAAGGAGTTTAACAACAATCCATCTAACTTAATAAATGATCAGCTGGACTTTAAAAGCAATAAACGGTACCAGGAACTGGCACATACTTTCTCACAAATACATTTAAATTATTAAACAGATTCACTGTGACTTGTAGGGTGGGGTCGGAGAGTTTTTTTATTAAAGTTGGAGATTAACTAATACATGTTATTATTATTATTATCTAGAGAGAAAACTATTCGATCGATTTCGAACAAATTTGCACCAAACACGTCAATTAGGTCTTCATAGATGCACGTAAAATGGTTTTGAAATTTTTTTTAAAACAACCTGCTTTATGGCCTAAAAAACCCCCAAAAACAGTTATTATTATTATTATTAGCTAAACGAGAATTTTTAGAAAGATGCGGGTTTCTGTATATGGTAGGGCACATTAAAGGCTACAAATAAGCCAAATTTTATCAAAATCGTTAGAGCCGTTTTTTAATAAAAAAATAATAACTGATTTTTTGGGGGTTTTTGGCCAATAAGGGGGTTGTTTTTCAAAATTGTTCAAAACCCTTTTTCGTGCATTTATATAGTCGTACTGGACATGTCTGGTGCAAATTTGGTTGAAATCGATTGAATAGTTTTCTCTCTAGCTTTGTATACTTTTATTAAAGTAGGCGATTAACTAATAAATATTATTATTATTAGCTAGAGAGAAAACTATTCGATCGATTTCGAACAAATTTGCACCAAACACGTCAATTAGGTCTTTATAGATGCACGTAAAAAGGTTTTGAAAAATTTTGAAAAACAACCCCCTTTATGGCCAAAAAACCCCCCAAAATCAGTTATTATTATTATTATTATTAGCTAAACGAGAATTTTTAGAAAGATGCGGGTTTTTGTATATGGTAGGGCACATTAAAGGCTACAAATAAGCCAAATTTTATCAAAATCGTTAGAGCCGTTTTTTTATAAAAAAATAATAACTGATTTTTTGGGGGTTTTTTGGCCAAAAAGGGGGTTGTTTTTCAAAATTGTTCAAAACCCTTTTTCGTGCATCTATACAGGCGTACTGGACATGTCTGGTGCAAATTTGGTTGAAATCGATCGAATAGTTTTCTCTCTAGCTTTGTATACATACAGACATACAGACATACATACAGACATACAGACATACATACAGACATACATACAGACATACAGACAGACATTTTGTAAAAACCACTTTTTTGGACTCAGGGGGTCCCAAAACGGATATTTCCACAAAAATCTCAACATCGATTTTTTTTGCGATCACTATACTTTCTCTATACTATAGTATAGTGAGAAAGTAATAATCTGTAAGACACTGCCCTAGGCTATCAAAAAAACCGGTTCTCTAGTCACATTTTGTTACTAGGCAGTGTACCATGGACCACGCAATTAAGTTTTAAAAGTGTTGTAATTAAATGTTGTGTGTTTCTGTGTTTTTTAAACGTGTGTTCTGTGTTTTTAATGTGTAAGTGTAACTTGACAATGGGATTGTGGTCCCATAACAGGTAGTATTTAATATTATTATTATTATCCTATATATTACTATTCAAAGTGACTTGGAAATCAAGAATCATGCAACTGCATATAAATGTTTATCCACATAAATAATGAAAGAAAACTTAAAATAATGAAGACAAAAACATATACAGGGTAAATTTTCTTACTTTGTTCCCTTTAAACGATCTCTTTTTTTTTATTATTTGTGACGTGTTTCGGGACTTTTATCCCATCTTCAGACGCAATAAATAAATTACTCAACCGGGGTCATCAAACATTAAAATTAATTACACAAAACACACATAACACATTTAAAGTACGTTTTGGTGTACACCTTCTGGCTACTGTCGGTCTGTTATCTCGCCCACTTGGAACCTGTTTTTTCCGCGGACTTCTTGAACTCTTACCGCTGTATCATATAAGGTATTAGAGTCGAAATTTAGCCGGTTGTTCGATAGTTGATGTTCGTCATTTGCACATCTTTTGATTTGGACGCCTTATAAATCTCATACTCCTCGACAGCGTTCATATGTCTACTTTTAGAACATATTTTAATCGGTCCAAGGTTATTTTGTAAGCTCGTGTAACCATGGTCCTAGTCTTTTAGATGGCATGCAAAATTCAATTTGTTACCTGAAATTGTTTTTTTTTTTTGGCATGTGTTCTTTAAATCGAGTCTTAAAAACACTCTACCAGTTTGGCCATATGTGTACATTTTCACCTTATACAGGGTGTATGAGGAAGAAACGGAAAGAATTGCAAGACGTGTTCTACTGGTGAAAATAATGAAAAAAGTTCATATAAACATAGGTCCGCAAACGCTTCGTTTTCCAGATATCCGCCATTTTGTTTTTTGTACAAAATAATTCATATCTAGAGAACGGTCTGACTGATTGAGTTCAAACTTGACATGAAGTTTAACCTGTCAATGATATATCTCAAGAAAAATAAACGATTAAATCCAATCATGCGTTTCAAAATGGTGGCGGTTTGAAAATTTCAAACCTTAATTACTCGAAAACCGTACATTTTAACGAAAATTGTCAAGACATCTTTTTTGTAGCCCTTTTCATTTCCTATCGGATAGTGTAACTGTCAAAACAATCAGATGAAGGATAACAGTTAAGTTATGTGTACTAATTGGTTTGTTCAACTCGGCATCCTATACAAACACTGTAAATACTACAATATTGTATGGACATTTGTTGTCATTACCTTTTAACTTAGCTATTATCCTTCATCCGATTTTTTTGACAGTTAGACCATCCGATAGGGAATCAAAAGGGCTACAAAAAAGGTGTCTTGACATTTTTCGTTAAAATGTACGGTTTTGAAGTAATTTAGGTTTGAAATTTTCAAACCGCCACCATTTTGAAACGCATTATTGGATTTAATCGTTTATTTTTCTTGAGATATATCATTGACAGGTTAAACTTCATTCCAAGTTTGAACTCAATCAGTCAAACCGTTCTCTAGATATGAATTATTTTGTACAAAAAACAAAATGGCGGATATCTGGAAAACGAAGCGTTTGCGGACCTATGTTTATATGTACTTTTTTCATTATTTTCACCAGTAGAACACGTCCTGCAATTCTTTCCGTTTCTTCCTGATACACCCTGTATACACGGCCTATGTATACCTTAATATAACTCGGCGATAAGAGTTCAAGAAGCTCGCGGATAGAACAGGTTATGACTGACAGTTGTCGTCCGGTAGCCAGAAGGTGTACAATTAATTTTATCTTTGACGACCTAGGTTGAATAGTTTGTGTATTGTGTCACAATTATATAAAAAAAGAGGTCACTTGGGGGAAACCAGGTAAGAAACTCTATTTTAGGACAAAGAGAGATATATTCATAATAAAATTTATTAGCACAGTACGTTCCATTACAATAATTCCCTTGTCTTCAACATTAACTCAAAAATAAGAACATGGGTACATATAGTCAGGCTTAACATACATAATTACTTTTTTAATTTATTTTTACATTACAGGGCTTACTTAACTAAAAAATCATTAACTGGGTAGTATTCTCTATCAATAATGCTATCTTTTATTAGCAAATTTCTATTCGAAAGATGAGCTATTGCAGTGACTCTTTTGTCGAGACCTAAGGTCAGGAGTAGTAAATGAGTACCGATCATGGTCCCCAGAAAACATTTGCGGGTATTATTAAAAACTTTATACATACAGGGTGACAGTTAAGTCTGGAAACGGTTTAATATTTCGTATATTATTAGGGTTCGATTTTGCAACCTATATTTTTCGCGTTCAAACACTAAGTTAGTTAGTTAATAACAAATAAGGGACAAATCAATAATAATACATCAGTGGCTCGGTGATAGAATGCTTATCTCTATATTTACCCACACAATACAATAATACAAATATATATGATTTGATACATTAGCCTACTGCATACATTTCTTTTACTAGGTATTGATCTTTACAAGACAGACTGGATTTACGGTACCGGCAACTAAAGCGAGTTACGTTTATGTTAATAACCCCAAAACTCTGAATACAATGTGACTTTAACAATAGACCAAAATACTTTGCTTTGCTCACTCAGTATGTTGTCTTCAACAAGTCCTGTACTTCCTTCACTCGAGATCTCGTCCCAATGGTCCAAACTTTGAACTGAGCGGAAATCCTCGTCTCGATCTTCCGGCCGCACTTTTCAAAACGAACTGGCCTAGTTTCCGGCCCACACTTTAACAGACTGGCCTCGAATCTATGTTAAGCTCCAGTATATATCTCATCCATTCCTTCCTTGACAACATCTCCAAAACAAACCATAGCAACGCGAGTTCCGTGTTCCGCATTAAACGACCTTTCACGTGACCTTGCTACCATTTCCGTATTTATAGTTAGTATACTTCCTGATCTGTCTTGCTGGTAAAGAAAATACTTTTACATATAAAACAGTAACTCTAACAACTAATATACTAAAATATATCTTTATTACACATTCCAAATCGTAACAATATAAGGAAAATTTGAAGGTAGATGTGATTGAGGAACCTACTCTATGTAAAAATACTATTTTATTAAGATTTCAAAAAATTTATCCGCCATCTTGGATCCGCCATTTTGAATGTAACTTTGTTTTTTTTAAATAGGAAGGTGGTCATGTGATCCATCATTTCTATGTAAAATTTCAAGAAAAAATCAACAGTGAAATTTGCACATCCATGTCTTTAACCGATTAAAAATGGCGGTAAAAAAAACAACAAACCCGTGTTTTCCGAATTTGACCCATTTTGCTTTACTATTTTTGTTTTAATATTAATTATTATTCTTTTTGGATTCAGAATTTAAATAAGCTTTCAAACAATATGCCACACAACGATATTTGGTTCAACCACTCGAAATCAATTATGAAAAAATCAAAATGGCTGAAACTCAAAAATTTTAAATACTCCCAAATATCGTTGGGTGGCATATCGTTTGAAAGCTTATTTAGTTCTAAATCTAAAAAGAATAATAATTAGCATTAAAAAAAATAGTAGCCTACAGTAAAATGGGACACAATCGGAAAACACGATTTCGTTGTTTTCTGGCCGCCATTTTTAATCGGTTAAAGATATGCTTGTGTAAATTTCACCGTTGGTTTTTTGTTGAAATTCTACATCGAAATGTTGTATAACATGACCACGTTCCTTTTTAAAAAAACAAAGTTACTTTCAAAATGGCGGATACATTTTTTGAAATCCTAATAAAATAGTATTTTTACATAGAGTAGGCTCCTCAATCGCATCTACCTTCAGATTTTCCTTATATACGACATATTAAACTGTTTCCAGACTTATTTGTCACCCTGTAACGGCTGATTTGGTATACACATGTTGGTTCTCTACGGGGCTCTGACGAGTAGGAAAAACAACTGGAAGCACTTTTTTGACCGTTAGTTAATTGTGTTTGCTATTTTTAGTACTAAAATGAAACGCTATTTTAGTACGTAAAAATATAAATATGGGAGATTATCCTACACGTATTGTTTTTTACGACCTTATAGCTCGGTTGGTTCCCTCAGAATGGATAAAACGTAAAATGGTTGCAGTGGTGACCGGGATGCAAACCACTGCGAGCAAAGCAAAGCAGTAAAACATCCGAGGCCACGAGGTCGAGGTGCAAACTTACAAAGTGAGCGGAACGAAGAAGCGATTGAGCCGGTGTCGGAGGCCGAGTTACAAACACATTCCACTAATATATTTCGTACGCGCAGGCAGTTCTTCAACGTTTTCCTGAGTAGACCAATTTCCCAAATAGTTGGTTGAAACCCTAAAATGGTAAAAACTTAATTTCGGAAATTCCCTCAACTCACGTCAGCAGTTCAGCTGCGTGGTCTAATTATTCTTTCTCTAAACTGCATGATATTTAACTTCCTATAGTCACTGGATAGCCTGTCGTACAGTTTCAAACCCAATATTGTGGACTTTCAAATAGTTTTAAACGGTGTTTGGCAAGTTTGAATCGTTAGCTTTTCTGGTACTGTAGGTGTGCTCAAATTTAGATTTTCCTGTTTATTTGACATTTACGTCATGTACCCAGCTCAAGATTTCTTATAAGTACATACCAACAGGCAGGCCCGGATTTACCATGCAGGCATTGTAGGCAGTCGCCTAGAGCGGCAAGAATTGATCAAAAGTGGAAAATGTCTGAATCGAGAAAAAAATCGATTTATAGAGTCATCTCGACACTGACTTAATATCGAATATTCGATAAGTTTCTATAGAATCATGTTGATTTCTCCTATACGTGTTGTGAAATAAAACATAACCTCCTCTGTGATTATTTACGAACATTGGCGGTCGAGAATTCATTGTGTTAATTCATTGTCAACAATACGTGTGCTGCGACAAGTTTCAATGGCATAAATTTCAGGTTTGTTATCTTTACAAATAAGATTTTTCCTACAAACAGATTCATAAAAATCAACATCGGAAAAAACAGCAATGATTTTTGGGGTCTTTTCTGTTATATCCCCACATTTACAAACTATTTTCTAAAACTATTTTCTATTCTCAAACTATTTTCTATAGAATGAGGATTAATCGGGAATGTCCAAATAACTATTTATAACTACTCCATAACATATAAGGAAGGAAGTTTCCAGTTTTTGTTGATGTTAGATAAGGGTTATCACAAATGCGTAACTTTACTATTCGACTCTAAGCCTAATATTTTTGCAGACAACGACGTTGTTTTACATTTTACTGTTAAATGTTGAATACAGGTAAACACACATGTTTAACAAACAAACATGTTGAATAAAGAAGAAATTTATGAAAAATCTGCTCAGTTGATAAATTTCTACGATCAAGATATCGAAGCATCGTTTGCAAATGAAATGATTTTATTTAAAAGTTATTGTGCTAAAAAGAACATGGAAAAAATTCTATAGATCTGCTAAAATTAATAAGAACCAATGAGCTCCACACAGTTTTTCTGAATGTTGATATAGCGTACCGAATGCTTGTCTGTACACCCGTGTCAAATTGTAGCGCTGAACGTTCATTTTCCGTGCTGCGGCGAGTAAAAAACTATTTGAGATCAAAACTGGTTGCGGAACGATTAAATGCACTTGCTTTGTTAACTATAGAATCAGATTTGCTCATGTCTCTAGATTGTGATGACATTATCAATAACTTTGCCATTCTAAAAACAAGATGTAAAAATTTGGGCCAATAAGCAATAATTTTTGTACAAAAGACAATAGCATAAATAATGGTATTGTTGAATGACATTAAGTCATATACCTCATTATTATAAGGCTACTGATTATAATAAAATAAAATATTTGCTTTCAGAAAAATGCATTCTATTGAATAAAACAAACTAATTCCACCATTTAAGAAATTTCAAGGGTGGTGGAGGGGCGGCAATTTTGGCAACTGCCTATAGGAGGCAAATTTCTAAATCCGGGCCTGCCAACAGGCGTACACACTAGCTTAGTGGCCTAGAATTTGTCATTGTTCTGATTATTTTCTTCTGACATTCTTAGGCCATGCTCGAACCAGACAAAGGTTATGAGTAAAACGGTGTCAAATTAGGCGTGCAAATTAATTATCAAACTGACGCACACTAATTCACCCTTCGTTTTACTGTGACTGTTTGTTCGATAGATAACAGATAATGGGCAATGAAATTGGCTGCGAAAATTTTCTGTTGAAGTTTTTGGGTTATTTTCATGTAAAACGGCCACTATTTTGAAACAGATTATTGAAACAAATTAATTATTTTTTTAAAACAGGATCTTTATATTGTTGAGCAACGTGCACAATTTCAACTCAATCGGTTGAGCCGTTCCGGAGATATAAATTATTTGGTAAAAAAACCAAAATGGCCGGTAGCTGGTAAAAGGAGAGCTTCCGGGCATATGATTATAGCAAATTTTGACCCATACGACCGCCTCCTTCTGAATTACCCCCGCATTGCAGAACACCCGTATAGAGAACACAGTTTTTTTTTTAAAATTAGGGGTAGATTAGTACCAGGCCTCCTCACCACTGCGACCCATATGGATCTATTGTGTGTAACGTGCTGGCTCCTTGCAAGCCGATAACAAAACAAAATTTATTAATAATAAAAAAAATAAATAAAATGGAATTTTGACAAGTTTTCCCTAAGTTGTATTTATAAAAATAATAACCTTTTTCTATGTAACAATTACTTATGCTCTCATATCTTTAATTTATATAACTTACTATATTTATTAATTATTTTTTAATTCAATGAATCATTATTCCCTTAACCATAACAAAAACAATCAAACATAACCCCAAAATTGAAAATATGTTATAGCATCGTCAGATCTGTGCTTGTCACAGCTTATATAGTGTCACAGCTTGTCACATTTATAGTGCACTTTTAAAACTTACAAAACAAAGAATGAATTTACTTTAACACAATGTTTTTTATTTTATGCAAAATCTTTGTTGAAAAAGTTTTATAGTTAGTTAATTGTTTAGCCTCATTTTTACACTAAATTTACTTTATGGATGCGCAGATATAATTCACTCCGAAAACACTGTTCATCTTTCTACAAGTCACCCTTGGTGGTCGGCCATTTCTATACTTTCTTAAGGCACGCTCGCCTTCGAAATTTACTAAGTCGATAACTTCGGACTAATGATGTCCGATTTTTACCATTTTACACTTTAACGTGAATTCACTGTCTCTACTATCGTTTAACACTGTTTAAGTCGTATTTCCTACGGCGCAAACTCCATACTTATGGAAGCATTGCACTCAGCACACCACAAATAGGTCTGTACGGCAGGACAACTCTGAAGCAAGTGAGACCGATGCTTGGTCCAAATTTTCGATGATATGCGCAGTGACGTCATCTCATGTGATTGATCCCTACCAATCATAGATATCTTCTTTTTCATCTTGAATTTGTTTTGAGGCTAAATGTCTGTTTTATTCTAACCTGCACCCCGATATTGAGGCTATTTTCTTATGACGTAATCTTTACATTCAAAACCTATCTAAATTCTTTATTTCTTATAATTTTATGATTTCTCTTTTTTAAACAATTTCTCTTGAATTAATTATGATAAAATAAACTTGTCTGCATTCCCCTTTGGATTTCTATGTTAAATATTTTTATAAATGTGATTTTTAATTTAGCCTAATTCATCTAAAATTTACAATACTCCTCCCTTTACGTTACACCCTTTTTTACTTTATATTAATTCCCTGAAACTAACATATATTACATGTGGTATACTTTCCCTTTCTAGTGATCATCCCGGATCCCTCCCAGGTCTCTAATGAAACTAATGAGGGTCCAGGGATCAACACCACGGATCTCTTCAGGGCTAACAAATGCATTTCCAAGTGCTGTAAATCTCCTCCATACGAGAGCCTCGCACAGCAGGTGTTGAGCCGATTCAGTCCCAGGGGAGCAGAATCGACAAGAGTCTTCCGAGACCAGCCCCATATTTTTTGAGGTGGTACTTGGCCGGGCAGTGACCAGTGAGAATTTCCACAATCCGTCTAAGATTGTTCCTACCCATGAATAAATGCTTCTGAGATTTTGACTTAGAGAGACAGATGAACATGTTTGCCTGCCTAAGCCCAGGAGCATCATTCCAATGCGAGGACCAAGGTTCTGGACCAATGAAGGGCTTTTTAGC
>JAGFPH010002138.1:48566-63027 GCA_018207615.1 Philaenus spumarius
GATTTTTGAGCAAATGTTGGGAATATTGCATGTTTATTTCGATCTCTTTCTTACCCATACATCAGGCCTGCAGAACGCCCGAACAAGGTTCAGGGGAAATTGGGACTGAGCTGGGGAAATTTTGTCCTGGGGAAAAATCTACAAAAAATAACGAAAATATAATTATTTTGTGGAAAAATAGATAAGAAATGAATGGGAACAAAGTTCGGCCTAATCGGTTTGTACGATACATATACATACACACCAACACACTCGCACACAAAGTGTGTTGTCTGCTCTCTGCTGCAAGTCGGACAGGGTTCGTATTTAATTTTCACCGCACAAAATATCGTACGGTCGAGCTACGATACGATATTAATCTTCACCACACAAAATATTGTACGGCCAAGCCGCCAATACGATATTTTTGTGCCGGTTGATGAATGGCAGTTTCCTGATTCTGGACTGGCTTTCAAATACTTTCGTTTTGTATTAAAAGATTATTATGGTACCGGTATGCAAATTTTGATTAGTTTCAAACAAATGATATTATTCAAGTGATAAGAATTAAATCATATTGAACCAAATTATACAACGATACTTAATGCATAGGTATTACTTATGTTTTTCATTTTTTTTACCAAAATTCGAAATCAGTAAAATTCCCTCAGTGATGACTCATTTGTTTCCTTTTTTACTGCGTAGATGGGGGTGGAGGGATGAAGTCTTCTGTTATATCTCATCTCTTTCGTTTCGAGTTTTCAACCCCGTCAGTCTATAAGTAGCAAGGGGTCTAGGTGGTTGTTTATTACTGTGATGTTTAAATTTATATAGTGATTGTTATACTGAAATTTTTCCGTCGCAATTGTTTATTATTGTGATGTTTAAGAGGCAGTGTAGTGAACCATCGGAGGGTATTAAAGTTACATGAAAGTACTCCACTATATGTGGCGTTAAGACTGTACAATAAACTCCACAAGATTTAAAGAATTTGAGCAATGGGGTGCTTTAAAAATAAAATTGCAAATTATAGATAAAGTTTATTACAGATTGATTGAGTATTTTGAAAACGTAATAACAATCTTTAATTGGTGTTATGAATGTTAATACTTAGTAAATTAATTAATTATCAATATGTATTAGTAACAGCATAAATTCTTATGAATTAGTTATGAACCTGTTTCCTATGCAAGAAAATTTATTAATTTGAACAATAAAATACATCACAAGAAATTATAATGTTTAAGTAAAAATTACAGTTTTGGTTTACGGTACATCAATATATAGTATACTAGTTTGTAGCATATGAATTACTCATTCAAAAAACTCAGTAATTTTTGTTTGTTTCTTGAATCCCTAAAAACATGTGTGTCATGGTCTTAACCCTCCAAGTGGCATGGTTAAAGCTAAAATTGAAAAGCCTGTTTTTAGCGTTTTGCAAGCATATTTTTAAAAATTCGCCAAAAATAGTAAATGAACCCCAATCCAAAAGTGTTCCATAGCTTTTTTGTAGAAGAAACTTCAAAGAATTCGAATATGCCACTAAAAATTAGTTTCTTTTGAAATTGTAAAAGTTATTAGCTTAGAAAGCAAAAAATGTTTAGTAACGGAAGGAAAAAAAACAACTTTATGCCTACATAAAAAATAGTAAACCATTTTTGTAATTTTTTTCAAAATACACAAAAGTTTTATAATTTAGTTCTAAATAGAAATATGTAAAAATATATTTCAATTTCACAATTATTGTTTAGTTAAAAATAAAACTTTGAATGTTTTTACTACATAACCTGCAAATCAGACTAAGTTCAAAGTGAGTAGGCCTAAAACAATTTTACTTCAAACGATGTTTTTTTTATACCAAAAATTCGAGAATGAAATGTAGAATCGAATAGCATTCTACCCAGTTTCAAATAACTTTACATTTTGTAGTGAAAAATCAAAATATCAAAGCGGCAATTTAACCTAAAACCTTATTTATAGGCTATGTTATTTCTTAACTTACCGTTTTATTAGAACACTGTTATAAGCCTAATTTCACTCAAACACAATCTACACTTATTTATTTATAACTAAAACACAATATAACACTGTTTTATAAACTATAAACACTTTCAATTCACTAAAATATCAAGACGAATAAAACTTACAGTGAACACTTTGAGATCAGAGTGTAAAATGGTTAGACCGCTTCGTTTAGATTATGTCTGTGCCAACTAAATTTCACCTAAATTATTTGAACTGAACATAGAATAAACTTTGAAGTTTTTTCTTTAAAACAGTATATTAAACATCTTATGAATAAATCGATTTCTGATAGTAAAAATCAATTTACAAAATGCTTCCTTATTGGCCCAATCTTAGACCAATAACAAGCCTTTATTCTAAATTCTAGACTCATAACAATAATCTAGTCACAGATGATTTAAAAATACCACTTGAAGATAAAAGTCTAATGAATCCAATGCTGTGATGATATTTGTGACAATTGACAACTGTGAGGAGTTGCAGACCATTGAAAATGATGAAGTTTTACGTTCTTTAACATCGCGATGTCGCACGGAAAACAGCTGTTTGACATTCTACAATTTTGAAATGATGATTATGTATGTAAATATACGTTTTACGAAAAAGTTTTAAATACAAAAATTAAAGTTTAATTCATTTTCTTTCCAACGGTGCCAGTTTTATTACGATTGGATAATTCTAAGTGAACTAAATATTAAAAAATTCAAATGTATGCAAATTCTTGCTAATTGTCGAAATAGCTGCATCTTGCGCCTGAGAGAACGTCCCTTTGGGCAGTCTGCCACTGGGAGGGTTAAGTCCTTGTATTGGGCACTCTGAATGGCCTTATGAGCTGGGAAGAACTATACTGCGAAAACTATTCCAAGCTGATACAGAAAATGGCGTGGCCACTCCCAGTGCAAAGGGTTAATAATGTTATTGTGAGCTGTCTCGGACTAAAAGTATTGGACCACTCTGTATTGTTTCTTCCTTATCTCTGTTACAGGTTAAACGACTGCAACGTGTTATATCATGAAGACCAGCTTGAAGGTATAGTGAGGCTATCAAGAAGTCTACTGCATGCTAAATACCCACATTACATGCAAGATGGCTACGAAGTGTTGAAAGGGAAACCTCCAGTTATTTATAGTAATATATCATCACCTTTGGGAATAGTGCAACACATCTGCAGGCAGGTGAGGTCGCAAAGCAGGTTCAAATTATATTTACTATCTGTGACCGCATCGACTGAGATTGGATGAACGTATAGGCGCAGAATGTTTTCGGGGAGGTTTAAGAGAAGTCCATTCGTTCAAAAGTTGTGACGTTATTACTGTAATGCCCAAAGATGAATATTTCGCCCTGTTTTGGGCATGTTTCTGCTTATAACTTTAGACTGGTAGCATAGTGATAGGTTATTCGAATAGAAAAGTATTCATATATTCGAATAGTTCACTTTTATTCGATTATTGGAATAGTAAGAAAAATATCCGAATAGTATTTAATGAATATTTTTTTTCTGGAATGTTCCTAGTTCCTACGTCTTACGAGATGCACATACTGCTGCGAATCAATTATTTCTATTCGAATACTTTGGGTACTCATGGATACTTTATCTGAATAGTGAATACTTTCTACCACGAAGTATTAACTGTTCACTAGATTGCTATTCGATAGGTAGCTCACTCACAACAAAGTAGTTTTATACTATTTAAACATAGGAATACTTTATTATTTGTTCATCATTTCGTTTACTCATTTAGAAAAACAAACATACTTATAGTCCTAATACTGATACAGTTGAGTCCGGCTATTCCGAACAGAGATCAGAAAAAATATTGATTTTTTTAACATAAAAACAGGAGAAACTAAAAAGACGTTTGTTTAACTATACAAATAAGTTAAATAGAGACATACATAGAGCTTAAGCTTGATGAAAACGCCTGAAACCAAAGAAGGAAGGATTATGTACAACAGCAAGGCACTAGTAGTGTTGTCGCCACCTGCCAATTGCGTTCATCCATTCTCGAAGGAATTTGATTTTTTCTCGATCTTTTTTCAAAACGATGCGGTACTGACAGACAGACTGTGGGATGACAACCCTGACAGTTCGGACAACCTATCCCTTCTCTTTCGTTTTTAGAAGAAAATGGAATCGTAACGCAACGGAAGAAAGAAACGGATGGTGTAAACCTACACTAAGGCGAGGTCAAGAGCATTTGCCGCGTCTAAGGCTGAAACCACACTGCGCCAAACAATTTGATTGAAGCAAACCGAAACAAAATGTTTCAGTTTGACTGAAACATTCCCAACCCACATTGAAAGGAACAGTTCACTCAAAGTTCCCAGGCATTTACTTGTAGAATGATACGTCTCTCCTTTTTTTAAAGTGCACCTAAAAGTGTATGATATCAAATAGACCGTTATGGATAATGAGTTTTAGGTGTATCCGTACAACAAAATAAGAAGTTATAATGATACTATTAAATCATTCTTATTTGAACTGCGACATAATGAAAATAAGTTTTATAATTATATTCCAAAAATTAATTTCATAAATAAATGCTATTACCTACTGTCTTACAATATTCTATTTTATTGCCGTAGTACGACGGCCGTTTCGGCTATTAGTAAAACACGTAATTTATCAAGAAGCTTATTACATTTTTAATTACCAACAGATTTTGTAAATTATTTAAATGAAATCGTAAAATTTACTACGGCTTTCTAACATTACGACCTAAAAAGTAATTTTAAGTCTAGGCCTAACCTAAAATTATTTTATGTAGGCCTATGTTGCCGTTAAGACAGGTAAAATAAATTAAACATACACACAATAATTTTAGGTTAGGCCTAGACTGATGAAAAAACATTTTATGTTTATTGAATGTATTTGCAATGAATAGACATTTAACTGCATGTGTTTACCAATTTAGCTTTGATGTTATAATTAATTCTACACATCTATTATAAATTATAACAACATTAAACTTATGGAAACAGTAAATATTTGTATAAAAAACAAACTAATAATAAACGGCAATTGAAAGATTAAAATTTAACTTTAAACTTTAGTTTCGCCTTGTAAACCAAATAATAAATAATTATTATTTATATAAAATACTGTTAAATAAAGGCTAGAATAGAAGAAGAAAGACGTTTACATCCCTTCAATAGTAAAATGTTTGATTCAAACCGGGGTCCTTCAAACAACATCAGGCGTGACTGGTTACGACTGAGGCAAACAAAACGTTTGAACGTGCCAGTGTGAACGCGTTTCCTCTACTACCGTGCTAATTCCGTCCCCTTGGTTTGCGTCAAACAACCTGAGTCAGTTTCAAACTGACTCAGGCTGTTTTGTTCGATGCAGTGTGGATTCACCCTAAGTGATACGATATGAGTTCAGTTTGAGCGTTTACCTCCTCCAATCCGATCGACGCCGTATAGAACTGACACCAGCAGATGTCCCCGCACTTAATTTACGCCTTAACAAGTCAATACGTTGATATTATTAATGAAATCCGACTATTACGAATTCCCGCTAAACCATACAGTGTTTGGTCCCAATTAGTTTGGAATAGCGGGGCTCTGCTGTATATACAAGTCACTTAAACATTTTAAATTAAAATTTTCTTTGTTGTGGCTGCAACATTTTTAGTCTGTTAATAGAGAACCATACAGTGTTTGGTCCCAATTAGTTTGGAATAGCGGGGCTCTGCTGTATATACAAGTCACTTAAACATTTTAAATTAAAATTTTCTTTGTTGTGGCTGCAACATTTTTGGTCTGTTAATAGAGAAATAAATAATTTTTAAATATTGTTTGTTGCACAAGGACAACAAATCTAATGATAAATGAAGAGTTACCCTAGGTCACTAATTTACATTTAAAACTTGGAGCTCCAAGGAAAAATTATAAAGTAAATAAAAATTGACAAAGCGATTTCTTTAAAATTAAAATTAAAACTTGACTGTTCATTGTATATTTGAATGTAAAGATAATATATTTTTAGACGAATACTTCCTTCTACAAAATAATTAACACCGACTCTCCTATCTTAAGTCTTATTGTACAGAAAGGTATTCAAATAGTTTTCAATGAATACTTATTCGAACAATTAATTTCGTATTCCAATACTAAAAAGTATTTGATAGTCCCAACACTTTGGTAGCACCTATATTCAATTTGAGATACTCATTGGATTCAGCTCGCTGAGTTTTTTCAAACAGCCACCGGGCTGATTCCGTAGGTAGCATAGTTTAGGAGTTACAGCACACAAAGTGTGAGATTTTCTTAAACTTTTGGTCTACCGACTTAACACTTTAACTGCCAACCCTTGTGAGTAAACATATACCATCCAGGTTTTTCGCCTATTAAAAAAAAACCTCCAGGCCAAAGAGTTCTTTCCTTTAATTTGTATCCCAAAAACTAATTGATTTTTGGCTGTCAAAATTTATTTTAGTGTGAATTTTTGGTGTGTAAAAATGAGATACATAAGGCCTCTAGCGTCTGCAACATATACATGTGTATATTGCATACATTGTGGACCGAATAACATGTATTCCATATTACATTTTTGACTGTAGATGAACACAGTCAATAAACACTAAATAACTATGTATCACAAACTTAACCTATTCTTTTTCACATAGGCCTATATGGCATCAAAACGTAGGCATGCACTGTTTCTTTGCATTGTAACAGTAATAAAGAAGTAATACACAACTAAATACATTCAATAATAAGCAACCCAAACACAAAGTATGTTACAACTGTTATAGGCCAAATTAAACTGTTGTAAACATACATTCAGGGCTGCCAACGTAAAGACCAAATTAATTTAGCATGTTTGTGGTACCAAGTCACTATTATAATCTATCTATCTTCTATCTATATATATAAAAATGAATTGCTGTTCGTTAGTCTCGCTAAAACTCGAGAACGGCTGGACCGATTTGGCTATTTTTGGTCTTAAAATGTTTGTAGTAGTTCATAGAAGGTTTATACGTAAAGAAAAGTTTGAAAAGTTTCCCGAAAAAGTTTCAAATTTGGAAGAAACTGAACAGCATTTATTGTATGAACTCAAAACCATAGCTCACAAAAACGGCTGTTCGTATAAAAAGCTTATGTTTGTTTACATGTATTACCATAGCAACATTACTTAGCAAATTTATAATCACTTAAATTCTCTTCAAAACCAACAGCTTTTTAAGGTTAGATTGAAAAACTATAAACAAACACAAATAAAAATGCTTACAGAATTATAATTCAACTCAAACATTGGTTATTAAATATCTATATAGGCCTACTTAGAGATATGCTGCTTAAAATATTGTTTATATAAAATATATCATAACTATGAAGTTTTTAATACTTTTCAAAACATATTTTCGCTATCAATAATAATAATAATAACAAACAAATTATTTGACACCATGCATAACCATAAACATACACAAGTTTAAACATATTTTATTGAAAACTAAACAAACTATCTGAATTAAACTAAATGCCATTAAAATATCACATTCGTAGCTTTATTTTGATATATACTGTATATTGTATATTTAAATACTAAACAATATATATCTTATACTAATTAGGCTTATACATTTAAAATTACAAACTCTATTTGAACCAGTTTGTTACATCCTAAATTAACGCGGATGTTACAAAGTGATTCAAATATCTTTTCTACGACCCCCAGCTAATTTAAACCCTCGCTAAGAAAGGGTTAAAAGAAATTCGAAATCTTAGGGTGGTTTGGGGAGGGGGGTCAAAGTTACTAAAAATCCCTATAAGAACGAATTGGAATGAAATTTGGTACGTAGCTTCCTATAAGGCCGTAGGTGCTCGCAACATTGTCAATGAAATTAAGTGAAAGTCAAACTTAGTAAATCTATAAATTAAAACGATATATTTCAAGCTTTTTCATGTTAGATAGTAGTTTACAGGAATACAATTTTCAGTGCTTTCCTAAATAGCGTAGACTTTTTTCATGACCACAGTAGGATACGCACAGGTATTCAACGAACACTTAAAAAGAATTACAATTACGTCAGAAAGACTGAAAATACCAACAACCACGGGCAACGCCGTACGGGTCAGCTAGTTAATTAATAATAATAATATTACCTTGTTAGGTCCGTCACGTCCGTCGTTAGTTTCCTTACGTGACGGACCTAACAAGGTAATATTATTATTATTAACCAAATTAATATTGCTGTTCTGTGGGGCCAGATGAGTTGGAAACGTAATCCTGTTTAATACGTACATGTTTAAAAGTGACAGTAGATTGTGTGCCGATCGGATACATGTGGCCTCCAGAGCAAATCAGCTGTGTATCTAATTGGATACACATGGCAGTTAAAGTGTTTTAAACAACTGTAGCGTTTCAACAGTGGGTTTTAGGGAAATCTAAGACCACCGTGGCGATTGTAAATTTAATTCTGTACAACTTTTGTAATTGACATTTTTTCTCCGAAGCGAATTAAGTGGTCAAAAATGCAAAAACCGTTTGATAGTTTTGCTTTTATAAGGTATTTTTGGCTGTTGTCGCGCGTGGACAAAGTAGCACGTACTGCATGTGGCTTGATAACTAGCAAGTCAATAATTCCTTAACCCTAGAACTGATAGGAGTCTTAAATTACAACGCTTTATCAGTTCTCTGTTTGAAGTTATAATTTATTAAAGATGGATGTTCGATTTTATTATTAGTTATTCAAACATTTGCCGTGTAGGTTTATGTTCCCTTAGTTGTTAGTCACTAGATAAAGGGAGTTGATACATGTTCTCGAAACATTGATTTTTTAACATACAAATGATGGCAAATGTAAAAACAACTAATAATAAAATTAATCAGCTGTTGTTTTGCTCAGCCTCTGCTAACTATATCTCGATGAAAGTTATACTAATCGATTCTTTAGATTATATTCTACAAATCCGTGGGTAAAATAATGGATATTTGAGTTATAGTTAGTTTGTATACTGGCCAAAATAAAAACCAAACTTACTATTCAGTAAGGCTATGTACGTGATATTAGTTCGTATGAAATATTTTTTTCCAATAAGTGCACATATGTGAGGACCTATTTTAATGTTCACTGTAATTTAAAGAATTTAGAATTTGAAGTGGAATGACCTTGATATGTTACTAATGACAGCCGCTTGTGCGTACAGTCAAAAACAATTTTTGGAGTGATGGCGAAGTATCGGAAATTGTACAGGATTGCTTTCCAATCCTTCATTGTAAAGTGAAATAATTGTAACTCGAGGGTATTGTGTTTAACGGCAATAAAACTATTGTTATTATTATTACAAAACAGTTCATCTTTTCACTAATCACATTGTAACTTTCCAGTTAGGACTGCCCCTGCATTGTGTCAGGCCTGTACCGTGTAACACACTGTTTGCTGGACATAAGATGGACATCGCTGCTCTAGATAGGTTAATTGAAGAGGACAAGTCCGCAGGGCGGGTACCGCTCATAGTGTTGGCCGATGCTGGTATGTTATATTTACTAATTCACACATACTTATTTGAAGAGTCCAAGGCAAAATCGGGCTAACCCCCTGAAACCAAATTTTTTAATAGGGACCAATTTTAAACTTGACCAACACTTATGTAATCTACGGTGTGTAGAACAGTACGTTCAGCTAAAATATAATCACACGAATCAAAAATTATTATTTAAATAACTTTCAAAAGCTTACTGGGTGACTCAGAACTATATGGTAATGTCTCGGCAGCTCATTCTATAGCAAAAATTAGAAAAAAAGTTCATATAAACATAGACCCGAAAAAGCGTTGTTTTCCAGATATCTGCCATTATGTTTTTTTTACAAAATAATTCATATCTAGAGAAATGTTTGACCGATTGAGTTCAAACTTGGCAAGAAGTTTAACCTGACAATGTTCAAGAAAAATAAGCGATTATATCCAATCATGCGTTTCAAAATGGCGGCGGTTTGAAAATTTCAAATCTAAATTGCTCTAAAACCATACATTTTAACAAAAATAGCAAGACACCTTTTTTGTAGCCCTTTTGATTCCCTATCGGGTGGTGTAACTGTCAAAACAATCGAATGAAGGATAATAGTTAAGTTATGTGTAATAATTGGTTTGTTCAACCCGGCATCCTATACCAACACAGTAAACACAACAATAGTTTATGTACATATGCTGTTGTTATCTTTAACTGTTGAGATATGGGGTCCCACAAGTATCAGTTCTCGGACCGGTGCTCTTTTTAATTTATATTAATGACCTATCATCAACAGTGCATGCAGACAGCATAGTTCAATTTGCTGATGATACAACTTTGAGTTTCCAAGCAGACTCAATTCAAAATTTAGAACATAAGGCTATTCTAGAAGTCAATGCGGCCAGCCAATACTTTGCCGAAAATAATTTGACAATAAATTCTAACAAGACTAAGTACATGTTTTTTTAACTTGAAACAGTCCAAATCGGACACTTAAGTGTTATGTTGGATGATAGCAGGGCTCTATAACAAGGGCTAAACCATTTCTTTAATCTCGGCACTGTGCCGCCAGTTTCATTCTGACGTCACTGTGCTGATAACTGCAAAGACTTTAGCAGCGGACTCCTTGTGCGCGCTGTCGTTTACTCGCTGTTGTAACTCGAAGGAAAAGCTTCAGTAAAATAAAACTTACATATTCTTAATCTACATAAAGTACGGATTCTGACAGTATAAAAAACTTTTATTTTATCAGGTATTTCAAATTTTAACAATTGAAAATATTTGAGAATTATCAGACTGACATGGAACGATTTTATCATAAATCGGTGAATTGAAAAGTTTAGATCAATTCATTGGCTACAACTTTCCCGCTAGAAGTTTGTTTGTAACCCAAAAATAAAAAATTTCCTCGCTTAGTAACTTTTCCACGTCAGTCAGTGATAATTCTCAAATATTTTCAATTATTAAAATTCGAAATACCTGTTAAAATAAAAGTTTTTTATACTGTTAGAATCCGTACTTTATGTAGATTAAGAATATCTAAGTTTTATTTTACCGAAGCTTTCCATCGAGTTACAACAGCGAGTTAACGACAGCGCGCACATTACTGAAATATTACCAGCTGGCGTGTATCAGCATGGTGACGTCATAGGCGATCGATACTGGTTCACCGTAAATGAGCAAAATGGTATAGCCACTGTTATAGAGCCCTGGGATGATAGCGTACTTGAAGAGGTCCAAGGTGCAAAGTTTTTAGGCTTTTGTATTGACAATAAGTTGACTTGGGTTGATCACATAGCATAAATTTGCGCAAAAATGAGTACCGGTAAAGGAATATTACATTTCAAATTATACTGCAATCCTATTATTTTATTAACAGCTTACTACGGTCTTGTATATCCATATCTGAATAGTGGGATTCTTCTTTGGGGAGATTCGTCAGTTCGGAATATACAAAGGGTTTTGTCTTGCAAAAAAAAGCTATAAGGCTTAAGGCAGGTCTTAAAAAAGCTGATTCATGTAGGGTTGCTTTTAAAGATCTTGGATTTCTTACACTTCCAAGTATGTATATACTTGAGGTGATACTCTACTTTAAATTTAAATGTGATCACATCCAAAATAAAGATATACACAGTTATAGTACCAGGCAAGCTAATAATGATCTAATTATTATAATTATTTAGCACAGACTAAATCTATAAAGCAAATTTCCCAAGCTGGTGCTAGACTGCTAAACTAGCTCCCACAGAGCATTAAAAATTTGCCGGATATTTTACCTTTTAAAAACAGCCTTAAACAGCTACTTTTGTTAAGATCTTTCTACTCTGTGGAATTCTGTGTACTGTAGTCAGCCTTGAAATCATGGATGTGTTCTCCAATTTTAAATTAAAAAATTTAGTTGTAGCCTATAATACTTTTAAATTATTTGTTGTATGTTGTAAATTGTCAACATTTTATTGGAATAAAATTGTTATATATTGTAGTATTTTTTATTAATTATTCTATTTAAATTATGAATATTATATTTTTATCAATTATTGTATAATTAAATTTTTAATTGCGTTTTAAATTCCTTTGCTTGTTCCCCCCTTTTATTTCTTATCTTTGTGTATATTGTATTGTGTTTGTGTATTTTTAATGTTAATTTATATTGGACGTAGCCTATGCATATTTATGTCTTTTCTGTAATAAATAAATAATTTTACTTTCTCACTATACTATAGTATAGAGAAAGTATGGTGATCGCAAAAAAATTGATGTTGAGATTTTTGTGGAAATATCCGTTTTGGGACCCCATGAGTCCAAAAAAGTGGTTTTCACAAAATGTCTGTCTGTATGTATACAAAGCTTGACAGAAAACTATTTGATTGATTTCGAACAAATTTGCACCAAACATGTTAACTAGGCCTGTATAGTTGCACGAAAAAGGTTTTGAAAAACAACCCCTTTTTTGGCCAAAAAACCCCCAAAAATCAGTTATTAATTTTTTAAATAAAAAAAACGGCTCTAACGATTTTGATAAAATTTTTCTTTTTGTAGCCCTTAATGTACACTACCATATGCAAAAAACCGCATCTTTCTAAACATTCTTGTTTAGCTAATAATAATAATAAGAACTTATTTTTGAGGGGGCTTTCGGCAAAAAAGGGGGTTGCTTTCAAAAAAATTTTGTGCATCTATACAGGCCTAATTGACATATTTCGTGCAAATTTGTTCGAAATCAATTGAATAGTTTTCTCTCTAGCTAATAATAATAATATTTATTAGTTACTCTCCTACTTTTATGTATCCCCTCTCCTATTTTAATACAATAATGAAGTCACTATGAATCTGTTTAGTAATTTAAATATGTTTGTGATAAAGTATGTGCCAGTTTCTGGTACCGTTTATTAATAATGTTATTGACAATAGTTTTGAACCAGAAAGGCACTTCTGAAACATCCTGTATATGTTTTGACAGGTATGCCTATAGCAGGACACGTAGATAACTTACCAAGACTACAAGAAGTCTGCAGAGCGCATGAAGTATGGCTACATCTCAGAGGCCATTCACTGGCTGCTCTTGCATTAATAACATCACCTAATAATGTAAGTACAGTTGAATTAATCTGGGGGTTGATTTTATTATGTGAGGGAAATGTAAATTAAGTTAACTTGAATGTTTTCCAGCCTGCCAAGATTTCAGACAGCGTGACACTGCCTCTAGCAACATGGTTGGGTGTCCAAGGCCTGCCTCCTGTTGTATCCTTTATGAATAATGTGTACAGTAAAGGAACTGATAATTATATAATAGCAAGTTATCATCCAAGACAAAACTTTATTTTATAATATATCTGTAATAAATATTAATAGTTGAGAAATTACATACTGGAGGTAAAAAGAACTAGCCTACAGTTCAAAGTTTTTGGAACCAAGTTCCTTAACACGGGTTGCAATAGGAATTGACAAATAGAAATGTAATGTGAAACGAAAAAAGGGTTATTAATTGGTTGCTATGGCAATGAATGTAAATACATTCAAGCAACATGTGTTTTGGTTCGTCAATTTAAATTAAGAGACGATCTGGTTCCGTCTGGCGTAGTTCAGATATTATCATGAAGCGCTGAAATACATTCCATAGACAACATTTTTGTTCATCAGTCTACGCCTACTACACCTAACCTAAAATTATTGTGTGTATATTTAATTTGTTACCTGCCTTAACGGCATTAAATACATGCAATAATTTTAGGTTAGGCCTAGTAAGTAATTTTAAGTCTAAGCCTAAATTAAAATTATTGTATGTATGTTGCCATTAAGACAGGTAAAATAAATTAAACACACACACAATAATTTTAGGTTAGGCCTAGACTGATGAAAGAACATTTTATGTTTATTGAATGTATTTACCATCTTAGCTTTAATGTTATAATTAAATCTACACCTTTATTTTAATAACATTAAACTTATGGAAACAGTAAACATTTGTATAAAAACAAACTAATAATAAACGGCAATTGAAAGATTAAAATTATGTGTGTATGTCGCCATAAAGGCTGGTAAAAGAATTGAAGAAAAGGCGTGATGAACTTCTTTCCTGACGGAGGACTCACAACCGTACACAATTACTTTTTTTTGTAGAAGGATATATTGATTTTTGTGGTACTTGAGTATATGCAGTAAGGCAAACTGCACTTAAATAGTAATGATATTCTATAATGTCATGTATACATAGTACAAAAGAAATGATGTTCTGCTAGCCTCGCCACTGTCATTCGTTTTTAATACACAACAAAAAATAGTTTTGATATGAGGTCACTGGAATGTCTGAGATGAATAGGGAAAGGGATGGGTGAGAGTTGCAGGTTTTATTGAGAGTGGAGAGGCGTTATGGGTGAGGTTTGCTATTTAGGAACAAGTGATTCACTGTCTACTGGTATGCAGACTTGGGAAAGTTAACCAATGTATTTAACTGATTAAAGTTAAAGTTAATGTCTGAGATGAATAGGGAAAGGG
>JAGFPH010002138.1:63127-74172 GCA_018207615.1 Philaenus spumarius
GAAAGTTAACCAATGTATTTAACTGATTAAAGTTAAAGTTAATGCCAGAAAAAAATAACTGATTAAAGTTAAAGTTAATGTCTGAAAAAATTAACTGATCAAAGTTAAAGTTAAAACCAAATTAACTGATTACAGTTAAAAGTTAAAATACGGCACGACATAAGGTTTCCAGTCAAAATAACGCTAAAAAATTCTCAAAAATATTTGATCTAAAACATAGGTAACATTACAAACCAGTCTGATGTAATAATAAAATCACAGTTAGAGTGACATAACATAACAATCATTCAAATTAAAAATATAATGAATTCAAGAATTACTCAGTCAAAGTCACAAACACAGTCAAACTGCATTTCAAAATTTTTGTCTGACAATTACTATATAACAGGACAAAACAACTAACTAACTTATAACAAACGAACAAAACTATCCATTATAATGTCATGCGTAGGCCTCTATACCCAAGGGCTAATTGAATGACAGTGATGGGCGTGACGACAGCATTGTTGCTTGTTTACGCTAGTGCTAGCTACAGTTTAGTGTCGATTATCCGAACTTCAGTTATCCGAAACGTCAGTCAACCGAACGCGAAAATGTACTGAAATAGTATACCGTTTAAAGCCCGGTAAATAGGGTTTTTTTGCGTGCGAGCAAGATAGTTCCGATGCGAGGCGCAGCCGAGTGCGGGATTTTCATGCAAGCACGGAAGAACTTACCGTGCGAGTTATGTACGATATTTTTCATTATACTACACTTGAAAAGTAACTTACTTTTAATCAAAACATCTTAAAACTTGTTTGATATTTTGTTATATTTCTATTGACAAAATCAATCAGATGTTTACATAAAACTGATACGTGTAGCCTATTCTTATTTATAAAATTAGTTGGTGCATGGTAAATTTACAGTGTAGTGGACGGAAAACAAGAACTTACGTGCCTATTATAACGTTAAGCGTTATAAAAAAAAATAAAAAACTTGTAAATAAACTTGTAAAAAAAATGAGTTGAAAAAAATTCTAAGTAAAAAATAAAAAAAATTGTTCAATTTAATAAAAAGATTATATGTGAATTATACTTTGTTTAACTCTTACTTTATTATTTAATTTAAATAAAAAACACTCTTTGTTCAATCTACTTTACTTTAAAATTAAAAACAAACACTCAACCTCAAAAAACTTTGTTAATCTTTAAAACATCTGTCAATCCTTCACATATAATTCATCTATGCAATATGACTTCATCTGTGACTACATTGCTTTGTCCCGCCAACCTACTTCATAGTGCAAAGCCTATTGTAAAACCTTGCACCATACGTGGCAAGCATTTTCCCCGCCATGTAATCCCACATGCGTCATATCTTATAAATATGCATATCGTATTTTACACAAAACATTTTACTCTAATTTGATTTTCAGGGGTGTGTTTCGTTACTGTTAAAGTACTCGCTACATGGACACTTGTGGCAATCAATGGAATTCAAGACATCGTGACGAACAACTTTGAACGTTTATTCAAACATATTAGAAATTATTAAACAACAACAAAAAATACTGAATACATACAAAACATAGCACATAATCAAAAGATCTTATACAATCTTGGCCTATTTTGAAAAAAGAGACGCAATTTAATTTTAACTTATCAAAATTTTGAATTATATCAGCAGACTAAAAAAAAAATCTAAATTTGCATAAAATGAAATTTACATAATTTACTATTTGTCCAAATGTTCAATTACATAAAAAATATAGTTTTGTACTTGCGTATTTTTCGACGGGCCCATAAAACACTGTTTATTAATTTATATCACAAACTTAATCCACTTTATCGGTCGCCAGAGTGAAAACGTACAACGCCTTCCGAAAGCTTCGTTGCTGCTTACCAGCACTGCCAACTGTATCTTTTCTGTTCTTTCTTTAACTTGCAACTGTAGACACCTGTGATATATTTGATTATTTTGTATACTGTCCTTTTGTGAATTATGTTAAATATATTATAGCTGTTCCTTATATGATTTCTTTTTTAATTCATACTATTATACTTTATTTTAATACGCACTGTTCTTTTTACCAATATTTCAATTTTCACACAAGTATATAACACACTTTTGTTTACCAATGTATTTTCTTATTTATTAAAATTTAAGTCTGCTTTTAGTTTTATATATTAAAGTCTGCATTTTTATCTTTACATATTTAAGTTATTAGAATATATTTGTTTTGAGACTTTGATTTATTTATATATATTGATTACTAGATCTTGCGTCTCTTATCTTACTAGACCCTTCACTCTTTGTTTCTTTATTATATGAATTTACATATCTCATCATATCTCTCTCTCACATGGATTGCATGTATCACACTCTGAACAGGTATAGAAAACTATTACAGGCTGTTTTCAGTGTAGTATAATGAATACTGTGTACAATGCTGCACATAATTCCGAATTAATATTTTTCGACTTGCATAGTCATCTAAGTTGTTAAGTTCTGGGAGTTTGTACGCTCAACGGAACAGCGGTCGCTGTTGAGTCAGCCCTGCACCTGGCCGTCTGCTGCCGCCACCTGCCGGCCAGTCACTGCACTAGCGAGTACACTGAATGAATTGAATTTTCCCAACAAATTGATTATAACCTGAATATTTTCGGTGTCGATCGTTAGAGTAAGATGTAACGAAACATTTCTGGACAAATGTATAGTTACAGTAAAGGCTTGATTATGTAAGTTAATATTGACCTAAGCAGATAAGATTAGAGTAATATTAGATTAGTGTAAGTGTAGTGGGAGACAGCCACTATATAAGGAGCAGTGGTCAGCTCCAAGAGTCAGTCTTTCCCAGGCTGCCAACCTACAAGGTCCTTCCTTCCCTTCAGGTACGGGAGCGTGTTGAGCTCCCTCTGAGACATCCCTCTATCACCCTCAGGTACGGGAGCGTGTTGAGCTCCCTCTGAGTCCTCGCTCTAACCCCTCAGGCACGGGAGCGTGTTGAGCTCCCTCTGAGACCTCCCTCTATCACCCTCAGGTACGGGAGCGTGTTGAGCTCCCTCTGAGTCCTCACCCTCCTTATACATTTCCCTAAAGGACCACCTTCAAATCAGTCTGGGAATACACATAGGTACATTCTTTGTAAGACGTCTAGTAAGAGCAATTTAATTGTACCTACCAGAGGCAAAAATAAAATTATTTGTAACCAACCAGTCTATTTATTTGGCGCCCGAACCCTGGGTTATTTCTTCGACAGAGCATCCTGGGCATATTTGCCTCTAGAGGAAGTAAGCGTTACAAAGACATGGTGACAAATATTTCCGGCCATCCGCCAAATTAACTGACGTTAGTTTTAATCGTTAACCAATATTTTAACGATTAAGAGTTAAAAGTTAATCAATTTTAAAAGTAACAATTAAGTTAAAAAGTTACTCATATTTTTAACTATTAATTTTAATCGTTAATTTTGTTAATTGTTAATCCCAAGTTTGCTGGTATGAAACTGTCTTATAGCCAACCATCTGGCAGTAAGGCTGCACAGGTGTTAGTACACTAGTAGCGTGCCACAGGTGTTTGGGCACTAACTCACTGTAAAATATCCTGAATAGATGTAGACATAGACATTCTTTATTTGCACAATACATAACAGGTGCATCGTCAACTATACAACACAAAGAACCAAATACAATAATAAACAAGTCTTATAGCCAACCATCTGGCAGTAAGGCTGCACAGGTGTTAGTACACTAGTAGCGTGCCACAGGTGTTTGGGCACTAACTCACTGTAAAATATCCTGAATAGATGTAAACATAGACATTCTTTATTTGCACAATACATAACAGGTGCATCGTCAACTATACAACACAAAGAACCAAATACAATAATAAACAAGTCAAGTTAAAATAAAGTAAAATGCAGTACAAGTTAAATAAAGTAAACATGAGTAATTATTGTCATAAAGAAGTGGAAAACCAATTACAATTAAGTTGGTCACACAAATAAGGGACTGTCAAAATATTCCTTCAATGAATAGAAAGAAATATGAGTTAATGAGTTCGCTCTTTAGTTTTTCCTTAAACAGTTTTACGCCCATGGACTTATAAGAAGTAGGTAATGCATTGTATAATTTCAATCCAGCATATAAAGGGCTTTTTTCATATAATGTTAAATGATGGTTAGGTAATCTAAAACTATATATCCATTGCGTCTACTATAATTGTGTTGAAATCTGTAAAAGGCCGGTAAATCATTCTTTATAGAATGTACATAACTTGAAGTTTCATAAATGTACTTAGAATTTTTACTCAGTGTTAGAATTTAAAAATTTTAAAAATGTGTTTTACAAGAGCTTTGTGGGTGGGAATTAGTCATAATCAGTATAACCCTTTTTTACAATCTGAAAACTCTACTAATGTTAGCTGCTGTATCTTAGAATTGACTTTACATACGCATAGTACACTACTTTAATAGTTTCAAAAGGTACACAATCTCTTAGGGGTGTATTACACTATCAAAGTTATTCGTCAAATATTTGATCAAACTTTTATTAAAGATCTTTGATGAAATCTTTGTCAAAGAAAATATATATCACACCTGTCCAATTTCTTTGATGAGCTGGGTTATTAAGAAGACATATTTTGGGGTTATGTTTCGGTTTATTCTTTTATTATTATTATTTATTAAATATCATTAAAGAATTACATTTGAAAGATCATGATTCATATTATAACGGGTTTTAAGATTTCAAAATAAATCTTTAAAAAACTTGTAAATATACTTTGACAAAAGTAAACATTAATCAAATTTCTTCTTTTTCATATTGTAAAATTTAAGTTTTCACAGCTTCAACTCTCCATGTCAATTTTTCCATCGTATTATAAATATAAAAGGAAAGAAACACAAAGAATATATATGAAAACTGAAAAAACATATATTTTGAGGTTAGGTTACCTAAAAATGCGTACTATATTAATATTTTAGAACTTTATTTATATTCTTATTTTAAAATCTTTGTCAAAGTTTATAACATGTCTAAGATTCATCAAAGTTTGATGAACGAATTATTTCGGGCGTCAAATTTCTTTGATGGAAAAAACTTTGATCAAAGAAATTTGATGAAATTGATGAAAGAAATTTATTTGGTAGTGTAATATGTACCTTAAATGCAAAAATACAAAAGATATTGATCGAAGCTTTTTTAATCGAGTTATATTTGTTCTTCGAACTCAGAGTGGTCGGCATTTATTCTCACCTTAATCTACACCCAAAAAACAAAATTTACTGATTTAAAATCAAAATAAACTAATGTTTAGAGAATTTTTCTATTTTGATCTTTTTTATAAAGTTAAACTGACTATTAACCTCTTGGTTAGTAATGCCACATGTGCTGCGGGAGCCATTCCACGCGCCAATAAAAAAAACAACGCAACGTATGCGTTTTGATATTTGTATTTAGTTAGGAAAGCCACAACCTTTGCGGCTTGGTTAATTTTAGATAAGATGTATTCTACGATCTGTTGGCTGCAATATAAACATCTATCTTAGTTCTAGTTGATCTAGTTGAATGCTAGCGCACCCTATCAGACAATTTATAATCTTGCCTGGCTGTTTTCAACATAGTCATTGCATAACCTAAGTTCGCAAACGAGTCATTTTTATTTAGATTTTATATACTATTTTTGTAATGCACTGTATAATTTATTTTTGTAATGCTCAGTATAAAAAAAAAAAAATGCAGTATTAGAGTAAAATATGTTTATAAAAAAGGTATAAGTACATGTTTTGGCCGTTAGGTTAGGTTAGCTAGTTTTGGGGACTAAATTTGAAATTATGTGATTATAAATAATTATTTCTAACTTTTTTAGCTCCTAATTCATAATTTTATAAATAGGGACAATAAAAAAACAAATTAGACAAAAAAGAAATTTAAAAAAAACTCACTAATTTGGGGTATGGAGCTAAAGGGAAAACCCACTAACCAACAGGTTAAGGAATAGCCTACTTTGAATTGCCGTAATATAATGCATACATGATGTATTGATGCTGTGTTAGTTAATGTAGACTGATACCATTCAAGTTGTAATGTCACAGTGATATGAATTAATCTATTACTACCCAAATAGGATGTACTATACAGTTTGGTGCCTTAACTCTTTGTCAGACTGTATATAACCAATCAGGACTGGTGGGAGCTTCACTAGGCCTTCTAGAGTATCCTGGACGGAGGCTTTTATGTTTGCCTTTATGGACCGTACTGCAGGTAAGCCGATTGAAATAAAGTTCATCTATATACTTAACTAGCTGTGTACCCTTGATTCATCGAACCCTTGACTGACTTTGAAGCATTAATAACTTAAATAAGGTTTTATATAAGCCTAACTAAACCCTGTAGTTTTTATATGAGAATTTTAATATATTTAAAGTAATAAAATTACATGTTAAAAATTTTTGTGGAGTATGATAAGGTTTAAGCTTCAAAGTGATATATATGTTACAGGCAATCCTCGTTATACGCGGTCCTCCTTTACGCAATTACGATTTTAGGCGGTAAGAAAAGTCCTCGAAACGTTGTGTATTTGATCTGAGTTGTTTGGAGATGGTAGGCTACAGTTGATAATTTTATAAGTTATTGGCACGCTGGTTGTCATCTCATTCTCCCCTCAAAGTCTTTATGGTACCCGTACTCAACCCTATTTGCTCTGTCATTGTCCGAGTTTGTCTACTTTTACAACTTAGTTAGGCACATCGAGCTATCGAACATGAAGTATTTTACTATAATTTTAATAAGGTTAACACTATTCTGCTGTATTTATCTTTGTTTAACTTAATTTACTCAATTTATTTATATGTGTGAAATGTAAAGCACCTGTACTATACGTACACATTTTTCATTTACTGTATTGTTTGTACAGAGTTTAGTCAACAATTTAGTCATTTGATTTTGTCGAGAATTGAAATTAATATGAAAAACCATTTGTTTTAATTACTCGAATTTATTTTAATGTAAGCCTACTTGAATACTTACAATATCAATACTAAACTGTATGACGTTCTATTTTTCGCTATGGAGTCTGTAAATAGTCCCCGTTATACGCGGTTTCGTTTTACGCGGCACGCGTCTACCGTGCCGCATCGTTTTGCCGGAATGCATCTACCGCGTATAACGAGGACTGTACGAGCGTAACTTGAAAGCTTCTCTCAAACTAAGGGCGAGTATCTAAACAAAAATTGTCCAATATAAATAACACAAGGAATTTTTAAGAATTTCCTCAAACAAACTTAAAATGAGGTAATAATATATTTTATATTTTAGGGAAGTATCTGAATGTTTGGTGCACTTGTCAATGAGCTCAAGTAACTGGTTCTCCCAAACTAAGGGACAGTTCTTACAAAAAAGTTCTCCTTCTTAAATAACATGGCGTAATTAAAATGTCAGCTATTTGTATGGTACAATGCATTTTTTTTGATTTTTATATTTCTCTGTAAAACACATAAAATGGCATTTCATTTGTACAAATTGGCCAATAAAGAAATTCCTTAGCGAATTAATATACAGGGTGTTAAACAAGTATCGGAACGGCTGGAAGATAGAAAAATCTTTCATTTTAAAGGATTTTTATGAATCCAAATTAAACTAATATGAAATTAATCAATTAATTTATTATTAGGGGAGACCCCTGCGTGCTCCGCACGCCAACCCCCCTGTTGGAACCCGGTGTGCGCCGTAGGAACCCGTTGTGAAGTCAGCAAAGCTCAGGTCTACATTTTAATAAAAACCTATCCTAAAAATTAGAAATACTAACTATTGATTTAAAATTTGAAATAAACTGTTAATGGAAATATTAGAGACTACAGCTGATTACTGAATCAACAATAAACATTATTTATTTATTTTTACTCAGTCTAGGCCTAACTTAAAATATATAGATAGTTGTTGCCCGTCGATATTCGGAGGATACAGCTTTCGTAGTGAATGGAGCGCTAGGCAGATGCGAAACATGTATAAAATGTACTTTTTAAAATGCAATTTCCTTCCAATTATTTTTCTTGTAGCAAAGTTAAAGAAGAAAAAATGGATTCGACAATCAGTGAATTTAACTAATATTTTATACACTACACATAATCTATTTTTTTGGGATATCAATACAAATAGGAAAGAAAGGAGAAAACCCATAAATAATATTACCTTGCATAAATAACACAGATGCCAACTACCATGAAAAATATTGAAATTTAAAACTGTAGGCCTGTTTGTAAAATGTTGTATTTATGTAGGTCTTAATTATATATCAAGTTAAAGATACACATATTGTTATCTTTTAATTGGGTTTTGTTTCATATTGATTATCAAATGATTTAGAAGTTATTAATATTATAGTAAAGAAATTAATACTGGAATATATTTATATGTTATACGAAGATGTACGTATGTTTCCGAAGTTAAACGAATTGGCATCTTCCATAAATTTGTATAAATGAATAAATTCATTGTTGTTAAAAGGTTGTATTTATATTCACTTTATAACCCCAAAGCAAATCTTATAACATATTATAGCCTACCTTAATTTTATAACTGATATTTAAAAAAATCAACTTCAGAAGAATTACATTTTTGATGAATTAATTGTAATTGTTAACATCACCCCAAAATACAACCTACGCTAGGTTTTGTACAGATGATGGGTGAAATCAGCTGTTATATTATATGAGCGTCTGCTCTTCTTCTGTTGTTATACAAATTACTTTGTTTCTTTACAATCAGCTGATTGGAGAATTGTAAAATAAAATCATTGCAAAGGTTTGGAAATGTTGATTTTTTTAATTTAAGAAATTAAGATGACGTAAAAGTAAATAAAACCTGTTAATATAGAAAAGATTTGCTTTTGTTTGGTATAAACTGAATGTAAATCGGTCCAGTGATAGTCTCAGACGAACTGTCCTGAGGATTGAAAAACATTACTTTTTCCCCCATGTTAAATCTCCATAAGAAAAGTTTATTTTTCATTTTTGACCCATTTAACGTAAATATTTTCAAAATACAAATAAAACCTGCTAATATAGGACCGAAAACCTTAGCTTTGGTAAAACCCGCATGTAAATCGGTCCAGTAGAAGTCTCGGGCGTACTGTCCAAATGTTTTTCCTTACGGCTTTAAATATATAGGTAGATATGTTTATGCGGTAACACGTAAATAAATAGCATGAATTAGATGCTATAGGTTTGAAGTCCTGAATTTTTTCCGACTTAATCTACAAATTTTGAAATAAAAAGTTGTTTTTCTCAAAATGAAGTCTAGCCTATGCCGCTCGAGGATAGTGCAGCCGCTTATTAGTCAAAAAATGTTTCAATCGGTTCAGTAGTTTTAGAGACTAACCTCTACGCACAAACAAATTTTACCTCTTTATTAGTATAGAAAGAATGCAACATAACTTACAAAAATGGGTCGAACGAGGTTAAGCCGCACATCGGCAGCGTCTAATTACATGTCACAGTCGTGTGTTTTGAGTTAAATGTGTTTGTGTCGTACGCGATGTTTTAACAAATCCGAACAAAGTCGCACGACGGTTACCAGGTTAATTTAGTTATACCTACGTGATGCTATATTCCATAAATGAAAACAGCATAACTATGTACAGTAGAGTAATCGGGACCTTGTGGATTCCGATAATCAATTTGTTCAGATAATTCAATCTCGTTAGCAAATCACTGAATTTAAAGTTGGATTTTATTTCTAAAGTAAAAAATTGGGGAAACACTTAATAGAAAAAGTTTGTTATAAACATTTATTTTAAAATGTGTTTATAAAGTACAGTATACGTGAACTGTACATAAAACTAGTTGTACTGTAATACAGTAGGCCTTAATTAAAAAGTTAAAAAGAAATCTTTAATAGTTTTTTTTTAACTAAGCTAGATTTTCTCTTTTTTGCTGCCAAATCATGCATCCTTTTTCAATAAAAGAAGTTGAGTTGGGCTACATTCTACATGACTAGGCCCATTTGTATTTCCCCAGAATCATTACTGTACAAAGTCATACAGAAACCACTACATTTTAAACTCTTCTATACAGCACAACACACAAATGAATTGAAAATACTTTTGTCTTGCAAACTGTCCAGGCGCCTGGCTGACTCAACAGCGGCCGCTGATTCGTTGAGCGTACAAATTCCCCGAAGTCTACAAATCAGCTGACTATGCGCGTCAAAAACTTCAAATTAAGAATTATTTACAGTACTATACTTATTTATTTACAGAATATTTCCGCGTTTGGCCGTTTCGGATAACCGATGTTCAGATAATCGATTCTCTACTGTACATTTTTTTACTGTCAGGTTTTGGACCACCCATTATAAGAAACATTACCAGGCTATGATAACCACCCAAGTTTTTCGCCTTTAAACTAAAAAAAAAAAATATAAGAAACATTATTTACAAGGTCTGTACATATTATTTTAATTTATTTATGAAAATTGTCGTTTGTTCTGTTCTATAATGATATGCGCAGAGTATGGGGATGTCTGGTATCCAGCAGAGGATAAAGGAAGCGTTTGAGTCGAGTGAACAGCTCTGGCGAAGGCTTGTCAAGTACCCATGTCTCAGGATGCTGGTAAGTCCATTGTCTATTACCATATAATACACCCAATTATAATCCAGTGTAGTCAGGCGCAACACTTTGTTGCTGTGCATATCCAAGAATCAGTAAAGAGTGCGAGATTGGTACTTTTTGCTGATGATACAAACACTTTAATAAATAGTATTTATAAATGTGAATGAATTGCAAATTAAATTAGGTAAAGGATATCAGGAATTGAATGATTGTTTCTTTTTTTCAGAACAGACTGACTCCTAAATCTTTAGAAAACTTGTAGTTAACATTTCAGCCCAAGTATTCAAGTCATCAATTAAATATAAACAAAATTCTAACTTAAGTTTAAACGGGGTCTCTTCCACTAACTTCCTGGGACTAGAGATTAACGAAAATCTGAACTGGAAGGGTCACATTGAAGTAACTTCTAAGAAACTTAGCAAGGCCTGTATCCTAAGGTTCCTATGCTCCTTGG
>JAGFPH010002138.1:75525-120480 GCA_018207615.1 Philaenus spumarius
AAGTTTCCGATATTCCATATTGATATCGATATTAAGCTCTAATATCGATATCACGATATTATCGAAACAAAATATCAATTTCGGCAAGATCAAGTAATATTGATATTATTTTTTTAACGAGTAAAATATAAACTAATAATATAGTAGGCCTAATTAATTACTTACATCTGACCAGATATTATGATGTATTTTGCTTGTATTCTGAAACTACATGCTAAACTAACTCTAAAACTCGATCATTTTAGCGGGAATAAAATATTATAGAAATTTGAAAAAAGGAAACTTTTAACAATACAGCTAGTTCAGAATTATTGGTAATTGTTTACTTACCTATGACTAGAGATTATGTTAAATATAGCTTATGCTTATAACCTGAAACTACACGTCAAACTCAAATATTAGTTTAATAAAAGTTGAAAATAGAAAAAAGTAATTGAATATGTTAATGTTTAAATTATTATTCCAGTTAAGATACAAAATATTTTAATTAAAAAGTCTTCTTTTTCTAAGGATTTTAATAATGCATTTTCACTATAAATTTATTCTATATTTGTTAATTTAAAAAAATTAACTACCTACTCCAAAATACTCTGTTACATGGACAGAGTCCGCATTATATGGTAAACTCGAGCTAAGGCCCCGTCAGCTGCCGGCAGGTCTCAATAAACTATCTCTCTCGCACTTATGGCTACGCATAAGACTTTTTTGGCGCATTCATTTAAAATCTGTATTCGCGTCTGGGAAATATTAATAACCGTTTAATTCGTCTGGCGCTTTACACGTATTTTTAATATTATTTAATAAACATGCTATACAAATTTCAGAATGCCCAAAGTATATTTTTGAGGTATAATTATTACATATATTCGGGGGGGGGGGGGGGGGGTCTGGTTATACTTTAAAACCCAAAAAAACGTCTGGGATGTTTATTTCTGAGTTAAATAGATGCTAAAATTAAAGATTAAATAAATTACAAGTTGCCCAAAACATATTTTTTTCATTTATTTTTTTGCAGGTCATAGGTTGCGCAGTAGCAAAATAACCGCAAACCCTCTGCCAGACTCAGGATTCTAGATTCTCCAAATAATACAATATTAGTTTTATGTTATTTTAACTTGCCCAAAATACCTTCCCTAAATTCGTCGTCAGCTCTCCGACTATGTATCCTAAGGTTCCTATGCTCCTTGGAGGTTTAAAAAATATATATTTTGCATACTTCCATTGAAGTAACTTCTAAGAAACTTAGCAAGGCCTGTATCCTAAGGTTCCTATGCTCCTTGGAGATTTAAAAAATGTATATTTTGCATACTTCTATTGAAGTAACTTCTAAGAAACTTAGCAAGGCCTGTATCCTAAGGTTCCTATGCTCCTTGGAGATTTAAAAAATGTATATTTTGCATACTTCTATTGAAGTAACTTCTAAGAAACTTAGCAAGGCCTGTATCCTAAGGTTCCTATGCTCCTTGGAGATTTAAAAAATATATATTTTGCATACTTCCATTGAAGTAACTTCTAAGAAACTTAGCAAGGCCTGTATCCTAAGGTTCCTATGCTCCTTAGAGATTTAAAAAATGTATATTTTGCATACTTCTATTGAAGTAACTTCTAAGAAACTTAGCAAGGCGTGTATCCTAAGGTTCCTATGCTCCTTGGAGATTTAAAAAATATATATTTTGCATACTTCCATTGAAGTAACTTCTAAGAAACTTAGCAAGGCCTGTATCCTAAGGTTCCTATGCTCCTTGGAGATTTAAAAAATGTATATTTTGCATACTTCTATTGAAGTAACTTCTAAGAAACTTAGCAAGGCGTGTATCCTAAGGTTCCTATGCTCCTTGGAGATTTAAAAAATATATATTTTGCATACTTCCATTGAAGTAACTTCTAAGAAACTTAGCAAGGCCTGTATCCTAAGGTTCCTATGCTCCTTGGAGATTTAAAAAATGTATATTTTGCATACTTCTATTGAAGTAACTTCTAAGAAACTTATCAAGGCGTGTATCCTAAGGTTCCTTGGAGATTTAAAAAATGTATATTTTGCATACTTCCATTCGATACTATCATACGGAATTATAATCAGGGGAAATTCAAGAAACAGTAGTGATCTGTTTACATTGAAAAAATGAGCTCTTAGAATACTTTTTGGGCAAACTAGAAGAAAGTCATGAAGGCTTCTTTTCCAGTTCAGTCAAATATTACCTTTACCATGTTCAAGGCGGTAGCCAGGAAAACTTTTCGGGAGGGGGGGTCAGGTCAGGACCGGGGAATTGAATTAAACCTTTTTAACAAATTCACTGCTAAGAACGCACATGTGAGCTTGACACTGAACACGATGAGAAGCGGCCAACGCACAGTGCATTGCGTGCTTCACACGCCAACCCTCGTATTTTGAGTATGTTCAATACACAGTGCATTGCGTGCTTCGCACGCCAACCTCCTAGTTGGGAGAATTTTCAATACACGGAGCATTTGCGTGTACAATTTTAAGCATTATGTGCAATGGACGCTTTAAAATATTAGTGATTATTACGAAGAAAGGTTCAAAAGTAAAGTAATTTCTACTCATTTAGGCTATAAATATAAAAAATAAAAGGTCAGCTCCTAGCATATTAAATACGAAATTTGTGTAGCAGTGAACGTGTTGACACCAGTTTCCATGCTTATTTTTAAAATTTTGATATAGTTACCCATGTAAAATATCGTAGGATGTAAGGATGATGAATGATTTTGTTTTGTTAGAGTAAAGTATTTTTGTTGAACCTTCATAGTTTTCTTATTTAATAGATCAGATCAAGCTCACAAAAGAGTAAGACTGTATGTAACCTACTGTATCCATGTGTATTGTACATTGTAGTTTAATCAAGCAAATCTAAATATTATTATGCATGCAATGCACAGTGATGTAAAATATATTGTTGGATCCTCTATTGTGTTGTCTATTTTATAATTTAACTTGCACTTTTTTAAAAGCTAGTATTAATTTTTACTGCTAAATTTCTGGGGGGGGGTCGTCGTTTGTAAATAGACATCCTAAGTTGTTTATATCTCACTATCACCCATTACATGGGGGTGCAGTTGTATAATCACCTTCCAAGCAGCATGAAAACAGAAACAAACTATGCGGTATTTAGAAGGAAATGCCTTCTATTGATAGCTTTCAGAATAATGGTTCTGTTTTTAAATGTTGTATTTGTTGTGCTGGTGCATTGAAATGTATTTTAATGTAGTAAGTATGAATGTTGTGACACCTTCTATGGAAATTTACCTGCTTTTTTAACATTGTATTTATTAATTAGCAAATTTCCAAAGGAAAATTGAGCTATTGCAGTGATCCTTATAGTAAGACCTAAGGTTGGGAGTAGTAAATGAGCACCAATCATGGTCCCCAGAACACGTTTTGGGGTGTCATTAAAAATTATATGTATATATGTGTTTGCACTCTAGCGGCCGCATTTTAAGTCTGATTTAATCCAAATTTGTTCATAAGTTGGTTGTCTACATCGCTCGAACGAGTTCGTTAGCCAAAAAAAAATTCCAACAACCAATAAATTTGAGAACACCAGGATCCACGAGATCTACGGAACCTTTCCATCGCAGCTATTACAGGACGAACTACTTGAAGGTTTTTTCCGATTGCCAGATTTCATAGCCTGGGAAGTTCCGTCTCTGCTGAGGTCGGCTTCTTCCATAATATTTTTTCTTTTTTTAAAAGGAAAGTTAAATCTACCCTTAATATCCATTGATTGTTGATTGTTGTATCATTGTGCTATTATGTATCTCGTGCATCTTATGTTACCTGCAATAATCTATTTAATTGTACTTTTCTGTTATGTATGTCTTGTGTTTTTGCTGTTATGATATCTGTATTATATTTTATATCTGTTATGTTTAATATGTTATATTGTGCTGTTATAATATCCACCATCTTGTGTATATACAGGGTGTCCTGCGACCATATGAACAAACTTTGTCACGTTATTCAGCATGTCTAAAGAAACAAAAAATGTAATATAACATGTGTCCTATCTCATTCCGTTTTCGGACTGTCTGTCTGTATGTGTTTTTTACAAAATACTTAATATTTTTAGAAGTAGAAAAGATATTGATTTCAAACTTTGTACACCTATTTGTTGCGTAACCTTTTATCACTGTACGAAAAATTAGAACAATATTTTAAATATTTTCAAAATGGCGGCCGTTTATAATTTTTAAAGTAAAATATCTCAAAAACCGCTGACTTTACAAAAAAAATTACAAGAGACAAAAAGTTTACTTTTTCATGTCAAACTCAATGGTTTTTTAATTTTTTCTGTAGCTCAAAGGACAACAGAGATACTGACAAAAAAAAGGAAAAATGTATTTCTTGGTAGTTGTCAACAATACCCAGAACTACTCTAGAAACAAAATATTTTAAAGTTATTTTGAACTAAAATAAAAAGTTATTTGCATAATGTTCCAAGCACTTTCTGAGCTGATTCCACTAGCAAAAATAACGGAAAAAGTTAATTTATTCATAGGTCTGGAAATGCTTTGTTAGAGAGTTACAGCTAGCGAAAGATTTCACCAGTGTTTCAGATTACTCACAGAAACGAATCCCTATTGAAATATGTAGGGTGTTAATTAATTTAATTTAATTTACGTAAAATGACCATATAAATTTAATAAAATAAGTCCCAGTGCTGTAACTGCAGTAATTGTTAATACAGGGTGTCTTGCAACCATATGAACAAACTTTATCACGTTATTCAGCATGTGAATATTATTAATATTAAATAATTAATAAACTAAAAATTTTATCAAAAAAAGTTAAGACACAAAAAAGTTAGACAATTTTAAGACAAATAACATGATGAATAATTTATTCTTATTGGCTGAAGGATAACTAAGAAAATTACATACAATTTAATTAATAATATCAATTATAGTAACAATTAAATAATAACTTATAAACAAATTTACCTCAAATTCAATTTATTGCACATTGGTTTTAAAATAGGCTTACCAAACTAATAATGTTTAGCATTATTTCAATAATTTTACACCTTAATTAACGCCCTACCTTTTTCAATAGGGATTCGTTTCTGTGAGTAATCTGCAACACGGGTGAAATCTTTCGCTAGCTGTAACTCTCTAACGAAGCATTTCCAGACCTATGAATAAATTAACTTTTTTCGTTATTTTTGCTAGTGGAATCAGCTTAGAAAGTGCTCGGAACATTATGCAAATAACTTTTTATTTTAGTTCAAAATAACTTTAAAATATTTTGTTTCTAGAATAATTCTGGGTATTGTTGACAACTACCAAGAAATACATTTTTCCTTTTTTTTGTCAATATCTCTGTTGTCGTTTGAGCTACAGAAAAAATTAAAAAACCATTGAGTTTGTCATTAAAAAAGTAAACATTTTTGTCTCTTATAATTTTTTTGTAAAGTCAGCGGTTTTTGAGATATTTTACTTTAAAAATTATAAACGGCCTCCATTTTGAAAATATTTAAAATAATGTTCTAATTTTTCGTACTGTGATAAAAGGCTACGCAACAAATAGGTGTACAAAGTTTGAGCTCAATATCTTTTCTACTTCTAAAAATATTAGGTATTTTGTAAAAAACACATACAGACAGACAGACCGAAAACGGAATGAGATAGGACACATGTTATATTACATTTTTTGTTTCTTTTGACATGCTGAATAACGTGACAACAAAGTTTGTTCATATGGTCGCAGGACACCCTGTATATGGTTGTATTGGCATTGCCGTTGAAAATAAAATAAATAAACAACCGGAAGTATGTTTTTGACCGGAAGTAACTATTTTTTGAAATTTTTCTTACGAGAATTAAACTTTTTTAGTTTTTTCTAAAAAATTAAATGTAGGATATTATTCTGCACATTTTGTTTTTTACACGACCTTATAGATCGCTTGGTTCCCCCAAAATCGATCAAAACGTAAAATACCATAAAAGTACGCGGTTCAAAGCCACGTGGTGGATTTTACCGTGGGGGCATCTTCTAATCTGAGGCCGCGAGGTCGAGGTGCAACTCGCAAAGCGAGTTTTTCTACTGCGAATGGAACGAAGGAGCGTGAGTCGAAGCTGGAGGCTTAGGTGCAAACAAATTCTACTAATATATTTCGTACGCACAGGCAGCTGTTCCCAATACCTAGATTACTTGCCACTTTCCGAAATAGTTGGTTGAAACTCTAAAACATATAAACTACAATGGGCAAAACCCTGTTGTAATTCGGAATTTTGAGTTTTGTAAAAAGAAGTTTGCAAAAATCGAATTTTTGAGTCTGCATCAGGTAGCAACCGTTTGTAAGTCATGAATCGACAAGTCCGGACAGGAGCGTCGTATGCAAACAAAACGCGACTCTTGACCTCGACAAGAATGAGCAGGAACGTTGACTTAGCCTGAAAAAACTGATTTCTGTGGGAATAACCGAAATCTAGGAATTTACGAATTTGGGAATATTATTTGGTTAATGCATTACGCTAAAAACGTGTGTATTGGTCATCTTGTTCCTGAATCGTAGATAGAAAAATTGATTAAGTTATAAGTTATAAGCGTTAAAAGTTAAGGGAAAATTTCAAATTAACTCAAAATTAAAAAAGAATGGTATTTTTTAAAATGGTAAGAAATTTCAAGAAAGAAATGTTATATGACAAAACTCATAATTTTGATAATTAAAGATTTTAGAGAAAAGTGCAAAGTTTGCATAAAGTTAAAATATTTAAAAAAGAGTTTTAAAGTAAATTAAAAGTAAACAAGTTATTAAGAAAAGAAAGTTTTATAAGAGAAAATAAAGAAAACATTAAATTTAATTAAGTTGAAAAGGTGACAAATTTCACACTAAAAAATAAAGAGCTTAAAGTAAAATTAAGTTTTAAAGGTAATAAAAAGATTAAATAGAGTCATAGTTATTATACTGTCTTGTAAACCACCAGTATTTGAAATAAATTTCGGGAGTAAAATTAAAACAAAAAAATGAGAAAAATCGAAAATTGCTTAGTCCCAGAAAAACCACTTCAAAAAGGAAAAATAAAGTGAAACTGCGGCCATGGACAAAATTCACAGTCAAATGAAGGTGTCAAAAGGAAAATTGAAAAAAGTAAAAAATGAAAAACTTTTTCAAAAAACGTTAAGCAAAAAATTAAGATTAACATAAAAAGAGAATGGAAAATCGCACAACAACGATTCGACTTCGAGGAGAAAGAAGACATCATGCTAATTAAGAATCTTGAAAGAAATTCAAAATCGGAGCAAAACTACAAAAGTTATTAAGAAATTAAGAAAGACAATAGACCATGGAAACAGCAGGCCAACGTCAAGAGAGTAGGAGGGAGAAGCCTAAGAAATTTCTGGGGGAAAATCACAAAGTTAAAATACGAGATTGCGAAGAAAGTTATGGAAGAAAAAGGATGAAAATAACATGACAATTCATGAAATAATTTATACTACAAGCCAGTATCAAAAAACTTTGAAAAAGGTTAAGTTTTAAGAAAGTTAAAAATCACTAATATCAATGGTGAAAGTGGTAGGAGAAAACCATATATAAGCCGATTACGCGTCGAACGCCGGCTTGTCTTCTCTAAAAAATTCTCTTCTCTAAAAATTTTTCTCAAGGCTTCTCAAAAATTCTTAATAGTGCGTCTTAATAATTCTTCGTCTTCATGATACTTCTTAATAAGATTCTCACGTATCTCGACTTCAAGACTCCTACGCAGTAATCGAGGTACAGGACGATACATGAATCTGGACTTCTGATGGAATAGCGAGACGAACGACCCGAGGGAAACCTGACTACAACCAGGAACCGAACCTACTAACCACATACAACTTCAGGACGACTACAAGCAAACCTAAGGTCTGTGAAAAGCGTATGTTACGTTATATCATGTCCCCAAAATTTGCCTGAAGTTAAATTTAAAAAAGATTTATTTCATATACTGGGTTAGGTAGGATAAGTTTAATTAATCTCTTGAGAATTATTTTAAAATTTAAATTCATAGAAATAAAGTAGAGTCATTAAAAGTAAAGTTAAATTTAAAAATAAATCAAATCATATATTAAATAAGTAAAAAGATAAAGTAAATGTAAATTAGAATGTTCTGTCTATTTGTGTAATAATTGTGTTAAATTAAGTGTAAACGTTATTGTTTGAAAGAAAAGTTCTTAAAGAAAAATATTAACATTTTAATTGAAAGTTTTATTTTAATTTTGCTTTTTGATAAATAAAATTCATCATTTATTTACAGAACAAAAATTACTTGAGTTTTAAATTACCTGTGTTGATGATTATCCATTATTATGTCCTGTGTTTTATACAATTAATAGTAAATATATGAAATGGTTATTAAAATTACAAATCCGTTACTAAGGCGGTTTCAGTGTTCTCACGTCTCTGAGATTTACCAAAAGGGTAAACAAGAGTTGAAATTATCTGAGCTAGTGATGTTAAATTCTGGAAGTTGTAAAATTAATTGTTGATCAGAATAAACAAAATTTATTCAAAACTAAGTTGCTTCACCTGGGTGAAAAAAGAAAGTAGCCTTTTGCCTTCCAGTAGGTGAATGTAATTTATTTTATAACAGAAGCTTGTGTCGCAAAAGGGGACCGAATTAATAAGAAAATTCGTGCTCGCTATGTCAATTGGTTTTCCGTTGTAAAACTTAATTTTGGAAATTTGATGAACTCGCGTCAGCGGTTCGGCTGCGTGGTCGAAATATTATAAACTTTCGTAATGTGTGTTAGAATGTACTGTTTTGGTGTGTTGGATTTATTATATTGTGATATGGATGAAGGCTGCGACTCTTGCTATGCAAATTGTGTATTTGTGAACAGCAGAGTAAATAAATAAATAAATGGATGTTGGACCAGCCAAACTAATAGACGCGGTTTTACAGTTTCAAATCAATTGGTTAAACCATTCTAGAAATTCATTTTAGTGAAAAAAAAAACAAAATGGCGACCAGACGGAAAACGGAGAATTCTAACTTTTTTACTGTAAAACGCAAGGGACACGCAGGTAAATTGATCGTTCACATTTTTAAACACCTTGATACTTGTGTTTTATCTTCGTGTGTCTAATTTTAAGACCTCTCCTATATTTTTATCCAATTGCACTCTTGAAGTACATTTGAAGATTGTTTATTGAGTTCTTGTTATTTATAGAGCCAGTCACCAGGTGGAGAAGGAGGGCTTATAACAATAGCGGATGTTGTCTCCAAACCAGTCAATACTAGCGTGAGTACAGATGTGATGTGGTAAACAGTTATAATTTAGAATAAAATCTGATCAAAGTTGTAACTATTTAAAGTTTAATTCAAAATTATTAAAACAAATTCTAAAAATACATTAGAACCTTGATTACCCGAGGTAATTGTTATCTGGCAGACCTCGTACAATACGGTAGTTCAAGAGAAAACCATTGAGGTGCGAGTTTCTGCATCATTTACGTCGTTACAGGCTGATTTGCAGCCGTACTCACTTCAAAATCTATTTTATTAGCGAATTTCCATAGGAAAAATGAGCTATTGCAGTGGCCCTTATGGTGAGACCCAAGGTCGGGAGTAGCAAATGAGCACCGTTCATGTCCCCAGAACATGTTTTGGGGTGTAAATAAAATTCATATATATGTATATATGTGTTCGCACTCTAACGGCCGCATTTTAAGTCTGATTTGGTCCAAATTTGGTACACGTGTTGGTAGTCTGTGTGGCTCGGACGAGTTTGTTAGCCAAAAAAATCCAACAACCGGAAGTACGTTTTTTGACCGGAAGTAACTATTTTTTGAGATTTTGACTAGGAGAATGAGATTTTTTTAGAGTTTTTTCTGAAAATGTGAATGTAGGATGTTATTCTGCACATTTTGTTTTTTTACGCAACCTTATAGCTCGCTTGGTTCCCCTAAAATCGATCAAAACGTAAAATACCATAAAAGTACCCGGTTCAAAGCCATGTGGTGGATTCTACCGTGGGGTTGGCGTGCGAAGCACGCAATGCATTGTGTATTGAAGATACTCCCAATACGGGGGTTGGCGTGCGAAGCACGCAATGCTTTTAGTGTTAAAGAAACTCCCAATTTTCGGTTGGCGTGCGAAGCACGCAATGCTTTGAATATTGAAGACACTCCCAATATGCGGATTGGCGTGCGAAGAATTTTGCAGCTATTCAGCACCGTTGTGAGTAGACTTATTTCCCAAATTGTTTGTTGAAGCCCTAAAACATAGGCCTATAAATTTAATTTTGGAAATTTGCTCAACTCACGTCAGCGGTCCAGCTGCGTGGTCGAATTATTTAGCTTTAAATAATAATTATAGTTTTAAAGAAGCTTGATAATGTAAATAATGTCAAATTAAAGAAATTGGATACTGTGAGCTACTGTAATAAAAACCACAAAAATAATGCCTAGAGTTTTTTCATGCTTGTTTTTTTATTTTAATGTTCATTGATTGTTATAGTGTAGGCCTATCTCTTGGTGCCTCTTTATTTTATATTGTTTACTTATTTACTCGATATTTGACTTGTCCTATACAAAATGTAAAATTTGTCGAAAGGATCAATTAATTGAATTGAATTGAAAATGACGATTGTCTAAACAGTTAAGGGTTATAAGACCCTCCCTGCTATAAGTCAGGCAAGAGGAAGTTGCACACAACCCTGGGAGAATGTAAACACATCGTAAGCAGGGGTTTCTAGCGACCAGGAATTGTCAGGTAATTTAAAAAAATGTAATACATTCTTAGTTTGATACATTTTCCCCAGTGCAATAATTTTCTTATATTCCTATTTTTCTCGGTATTACCAAACTCCCATTCCTACATAACAGGAACGAGAAAGTAAAACAGCTCCAAAGGCAGACGAGGGTCGTCATCAAACCCTGATTCTCAGAATAAACATGAATTGATGATGCGGCGTAGCCATGGCAACAAACTATACAAAATGGCGTGGGCGATTGTGGTATAGTGCACCTGCTCCGGCCATGACGATGTCACGACAATGCTTACACATTCGCCGCTTGTAGTGTCGGAATTATCGAGTATTGTAATATTAAATACGCGTATACTAACACATTAAAAAAAAATGGAACCTAATTTATCTAATTCACATTTAACTCGGTCTACTTCTATCCATATTCGAAACTTACGAGATAACTAATATTTGTAAAAAATCCCCCCTGTTATGTTTTATGGTCAAAACCCTACTTGCATGGGTTACCTTGAAAACATTTGATGAAGATGAACAAATTGTGTGTTACAGTTGCTGTTTGAAGTAGTCGCCAGCGCTGTGGTATTTCAATTTGTGCCAGATGGATGTCAGGAGAGGGTGGCGCCTTACTATGATAAATTGAACTCATGGGTAAGTCTAGAAAAGTAAGAAGGCCTTGCGTCTAACATGTATGGTATTGGAACAATGTATAGCACAATTATATTTTACAGCCGCAACTTTTTCCAGAAACAGAACATTTTGTAAGGGGTTATTTAAAGAGTTGCGTATTTTAACCTTACCCTCACTATATATACATTAAGGTGTTAAGTATTTGTTAGGCAAAACTATTACACAAATACAGTATAGATAGTATTGTATTTATTATTGCAATCAGCACATGATATCTGGTATACTCCTTGTTTGTTGGAATTTATTGTTGGTATTTGGACTTCTAAATTGCCCCAAAAAATACATAGGACAGACTGGACGATCATTTCATAAGAGGTTTAAAGAACATCTTCCTCCCGCAATACGATCGGCACAACCTCCGAAAACCGATTCAAAATTTGCTGAACACATTATGGAAACAGCACGCAAATATGATGTGATTGACAGATCTTTAACCATTTTGCATAAGTGTAGCAAAGGGAAGCTTATGAATGCTCTGGAGCAGTATGAGATTTATAAAGCTTTCAAGACAGAGCAAGGAACGCTACTTAATGATAGACTCAATTTTAATTCCAACCCATTATTCGACTTGGTAATAGACATTGCAAAAACAAATACAGATAAGAACTATGCACAGACGTAACACCGACAGTCTAGCCGTGGACAGTGATCTAACCACACGGACATTAAAATGTGCGAGCGTGTATTTTGTAATTGTGGACTCGTGTGTGTAAGTGTTTTTAAGCGTAGTATGTGTTTTTATTTTTATTAATGACGAAGGACAATGGTCCTAACTTGATAATGGCTGAATAGCCGAAACGGCCGTCGTTGGACGTGTGTAATTGGGCTATTGGACGGTAAGTTCAACAAGTTTATTTAATAAACAATAGTCGGTATGGCGAGCATAAACAATAATAATTTATAGTTTTAGTAGACCAATTTGTTATTTTTTTTGGTATTTAATAGCTTTATAATTTATTGTTAATAATAGATACTTGTAGTAGATTTAATGTAGCTCCTCCCATTCCCCCACCAGGTCGGTCTTGGATTGAACGGTATGGGGAAGAGTGGGGGGAGGGCGGGTATATATAGCTCTGTAATATTGTCTGTATACTTTAGTAGTGTTAAAATCATCTGGGGATGATGGCCATGTCATCGAAATGTACATAAGGGTAACGTATTAATAAACATAACTTAACAATTTAGTTGTTTAGTTATTTTTTTTGTTCCTTGTTTTGTGGTTTTTATTGAAATCAGTGAGGCAAAACTATAATATGCTGATGGAATGCCAGCATATTCATCATTATAACACGAGACAAAAGAGTAAGTTTATTTGAATCAATACCATATTATTATAGAAATAAGGCACCTATTGAACTTTAAAATATTAAAAACAACAATACTTTTAAAAATAGAGCACGATAAAACTCCGGTTAACCGAACTAAAGGGATAAAATATACTACAGTTTTGAAGGGCAAACAAATTCAAAAATCTCTTTGTAGGCTACACTTATGTTTTTTATTTAAGTAAAAATTACATTTTAGGATTACGGTACGTCAATATGCAGTATACTGTACTTATTAGTTTGTAGCTTATGAATCACTCATTCAAAAAGTAGCTTATGAATCACTCATTCAAAAAACTCAGTAATTTTTTATTGCTTCTTGCATCTCTTCAAACGTGTGTGTCATGGTCTTAAGGCCTTCACACGCCTAACTCAGCTTCCGTCCACGGACGCTTGCTATGACCGCGAGACTCGCTATGTGAAGTTCACACTGCCGGACTATGTAACTTAATCAAAGCAAACAACATGTAGTTTGGAAGTCGACTTGGCGCCAGGAGAGAAGGAAAAAAGGCTGGAGCGCATGCATCGGTAGAAACAAAGCGGTTAAGTTTACAAAAAATTGTTTCCCGGGCGTACACTTGCGATATATTGCGTCAGCAATCTCGGTGTGGCCGAGTTAGAAATGTTGCTGTTGTGGAACCCCGCCACTACCGACTTTGACAGGACAACCCGGAGATGACTTTTTCCCACATTTTCAATGTACTTTTTGTGTGTAAAACGTTAAAAATAAAGTTTCAGTTACTCTGTGCGTGTGGGTTTATTTAGCGGTTTGATTCTGAGGAGAGAAAAAAATAGGCGGCCTGACACCAAAGGAAATGAGACTGCTGAGAAAACTGAATTCGTAGATATTGAAAATTTTTTTTAAAGCTTCTACTTAATTTCTAATAGATATTTAAGTTGTAGAAAAAGGTTATAATTTTCATTAAAAAAAAAAAAAAAAAACAACAATTAAATATTGTACACACAATAGGGCTATTATTTTTGGATTTAATTTATACTCTTTTAAGTGTTCTTCGACGTACAACACTGAGTGAAGGATAAATATACTACATAGAGCTAAAAATATTTAATTTTATAAGAAATCTTTTGCTCTGAGATTCTGTTAATAGCTCTAATTGCCTCGATAGAGTTCCCACTCGTTATGAGACTTAAAAATAAACATTTTGAAGGTCAGTAGATGGGTCATATAGTGTTTGTCTCGACATGAGAAATTCCTTTGCGGCCTATTTTCATACAAAACTTGTGTTTACAGCTCGGGCAAATCCTACAAAGAGATGCGACACAAGTGAATGTGGAACTGTGCGAACTTGAGACCAGCGGCATCGTCCTGCGTTACTGCCCTCTGGAGTTAATCACGACACCTAGTCAGTCGGACCTGGACGGTTTCATATCGTGCCTGGAACAACAGCTGGTAAGTGACCTTGAAGTTAGGTCGAGTACTGAAATTTATGGCTTTCCTGACAAAATCTGTTTTTATCTAAAGCTTATGAAAACAGATTTCAGATTTGTCATTGACGCGTCTGTGTGTGATACGATATGAGTTCAGTTTGAGCGTTTACCTTCTCCTCATTTTCCTCTGATCCGATCGACGCCGTGTAGAACTGACACTAGCAGATGTCCCCGCACTTAATTTCCACCTTAACAAGTCAATATGTTTATACCATTCATGAAATCCGCCTATTCCGAATTCCCGCTAAACCGAACAGTGTTCGGAATAGTGGGACTCTACTGTATTACGTGATAGTTTTTGAGGTTAGAAATCGTTTTAAAAGGTAAGTACGTTTACAATTCTTTTTGTTAAAGTCATTGTAGCCTGTCGGATTGCTTTTTTTTAATAAATAAATGGTTATATTGCTGTATATCTCAACCATTCTTGTTTTTTAATGCAACTGGTTTTGCCATTTCACTGACGGCATCTTCATGCTGACATTTACCAGAAAACACTAGGCACTAACAACACACATTCGACATATAAATGGTTAAAATATTATTATTTTTGCACATTCATATACTAGTACAGTAGCGCCTCTCTTATCCGACCTCGGCTCGACCGACTCACTGTAACGTGCTGTGCTTACACAAGCCGTTTACAAACAAATTTATTAATAGAAAAATAAAAAAATAATTAATTTTGACAAGTTTTTCTAAGTTGATTTTAATGAAAAAATATAACCTTAGCTGCGTAACAATTATTTATTATATCCTACCTTCAATCCATGTACTTTACTTATTTAATTATTAATTCAAAATATTACAACACATTATTCCCTTAATCATAACAAAAACAATCAAACATAACCCCAAAATTGAAGTTAGGTTATTTGTAGTCAGATCTGTGTCTATCACAGTTGACTATCAAATCTCTGTTACGCATTAATTTATCACATCTGTGCGTACAGTTAGTTGGTTACAAAATGGACTTGTCTGGAGGCTTGGCATCTATGTCTCTGCACATAGAAACCTTTGCCGCCAAACGTATCACGTTCACCAACGACCGACGCCATTTTATATTACTTATGAAATACACTGAAATTAATTTTCTAATTGCAAGGTTCGATTTACCATAAAGTATTTCTGGAAAGGAGAAAACTCAAATTAAGAAAGCATAATAGTTGGCATTAATATTTTAATGCGTCATCTTAGTTTGTTAAAACATACAAATAAATAAATGAACTATATTGGCAAATCACTACCACGCTTACCAAACTCAGACACATACTAATTATTAATCATTTTATTGTAAACCTATAACGACTTATTTTATTAAAATATTCAAATGCAGACTTAGTTAAACTTAAATTATTACTTACGAATCTTTATTTTATAGAGCACTTTTGAAATGAATTTAAAAAGGAGAAAAAACTTACAACACTTTTGAAATTAATTTAAATCAAAAAAACCCCATTACTTTTTAGTTTGTAGCACTCTAGCCTCGTCGTATTTGATTCACTTAAACACTCGTTGAAAGATTCTCATGTGAAAATGTTCAAGTCACACCACGCCATTACTCAAAACTTTCAAGTTAATTCTTTTGTACTACATCACGCACAAATTTATACTGTTTTATAAAAAAGTGCACGGCACTGTCTCTACTTTCGTTAAAACATTATTTAACGGTAATTATACCTCAACTACCGCTAAATGCCACATTGTGAATACATTTCACAAGACTACCTGGAAACAGGTCCACACTCTATCAAATCTGCTGCAATATTGAGATGGGGGCTTCTTCTTTGTTAGCGTTCTTTTCCTCTATGTGACGTCATATCACGTGATGAAAGCCAGGGGACCGCAAATATGTCTCCCTACATCGACTTATGATTAGTACCAACATCTCAGACCAAAATTCTGTCTCTGTTTGTCACAACACCATAGATGAATCGCACATACTACCAACATAATATATCAAGTTTAATTCCTTCAATGTCTGTAATAGTCTTTTAATATTTATTACTCATGGGCTAGAAATTCAGTGAATCACTTCTTCAACCTTCCTCAACACTGTTCAATATTTTGTATTTTGAAACATCGTGAATTACCATTGAATAGTTTAAACAAGATTGAATTCAAATTTGAAATAAGACTTTAAGTAAGATTTATTGTTTTATGTTATTTATTAGAAACGTCTGCATTTCCCTTTGAATTTCTATGTTTATTATTTTTTATGAAATTACTAAGTTTTTTAAAATAGGCTAAATGTCCAAAATTTACATTGTGACCCCCTTTACGTTATACCCTTATTTAAATGATTAAAATCCCTGAAACTCACATATATTACATCACCGGGTCATCCGACAGTGCGTCTGACGGTCATATCTGTGCTTCCGGCCGGGCGCGCGCCAGCGTTATCCGTTGTTCGTTTTCCTTTCACAACAAGCAGACGTCTGAGTCACGCTCATTTCATCGAAGTCCGCTTTTCCGTACTGTTGATGTTGCGTTGTCGTGGTCATATTGTGCTGTCAAGTGAAATGGCTACTAGTACGAAGAGAAAACATGTATTCTACAAAGACTGGACAAAGGTAAGTCAGTCGCTAAATTAGTGTCTGAAATGAGTGTCGGTGTAACAACCGTTAAAGACTGGGACATTGTTTTTCTTTACATACAGTAGGCCTGCTGTCAGTACTGTACTGCATTTATGATTACTGTATTTATGATTTTTACTTTCTCACTATTTCACTATGCTGTAGTATATAGAAAGTATAGTGATCGCAAAAAAAAATCGATGTTGAGATTTTTGTGGAAATATCGGCCCAAAAAATCAGTTATTTTTTTTATAAAAAAATGGCTCTAACGATTTTGAAAAAAATTGGCTTATTTGTATCCTTTAATGTATTCTACCATATGCAAAAAACAGCATCTTTCTAAAAATTCTCGTTTAGCTAATAATAATAATAATAACTAATTTTTGGGGGTTTTTTCCAAAAAGGGGGTTGTTTTTCACAATTTTTCAAAACCTTTTTTCGTGCATCTATACAGGCCTAATTAACGTGTTTGGTGCAAATTTGTTCGAAATCAATCGAATAGTTTTCGCTCTAGCTTTGTATACATATAGACATACAGACAGACATTTTGTAAAAACCGCTTTTTTGGACTCAGCGGGTCCCAAAACTGATATTTCCACGATGCCGTCAGTGAAAAATGTTGTATTTATAAAAACAAGGATTGTTGAGACATACAAAGTATTTATAACCACAGTATAATCACATACCACAGATACGTGGATGATACCATCTTTTTATTCAACGGTAGCAACAGGCAACTACAACTATTAAACAATTATATGAATCACATGCACCAAAACCTAAATTTTACCATAGAACAAGAGAATAACCATAGCATAAACTTTCTGGACCTTACCATTTCAAGAACTAACAACAATTTAACGTTTAAAATCTATAGAAAACCCACTACAACAGACCAGACAATACATGCCTCATCGCACCATCCAGATCAACAAAAATTGGCAGCTTATAATAATCTTATACATCGACTCCTGACCATCCCTATGTCTGCGTTGGATTATAACCAGGAATTGCAAATAACAAAACATATTGCCATTGCCAACGGTTATACAACTAAAATTATTGACAGACCAATTTCGAAGCACAAAAACACAAACGCCCTCTAGCACCTAATCCTAACACCTCAAAACCAAGATACGTGTCAGTTGAATATGGAAATAGTTTAAATTATACAATACGAAATGTAATGAAGAAAAACAATATAGTCGTCACATATAAAACAAGCAATAAACTTGAATCCATCCTACAATATGAAGCTAGGCCCTAGATTGGACCCGAAACTCCAAACAGGCATTTATAAAATCAAATGCAGTGATTGTCCCAGGTTTTACATAGGACAGACAGGACGTCCGTTTTACATAAGATACAAGGAGCACCTACCAACGAAAAAACTAACTGCCCCAATATCAGGCTTTGCAGACCACCTTATAGATAGCTGTCATACATACAAAAGCTTCAATGACAATTTAGAAGTAATGCATGTTTGTAATAAAGGCCGAATTATGGATTCTACAGAAGAATTTGAAATTTATAGAGCAACGAAACTCCAACCCACAGCATTATTAAACGACCAACTGTACTTCAAGTCAAACATGTTATTCGACACATTAATCCAGGCACTAAGTCCAACAAACTTCTAATGTGATAAGACATAGAGGGACAGAACCGGTACCAGTATCTATCTAACTACCGAACGTGCACGATGTCGGAACAGTGCGTGGACTTTCCGCATGTTTTTACTTTCTAACTTTTTACGACCTCCGCATGGAGTGAAATGTGTTTTGTGTGTTTTTTGTGTACAATATATATTTATGTGTTTTTTGTAAATTGTTCCTGATGATGGGTGAATACCCGAAACTGCGGTAGAACAAGGTAAGATAATACCATAAAAACAGGATTAGTAGACGTATTATAATATACCGAAAATATTTATAACCATTTATTTAATCCTTTTTGTTTACTTCATTCTTCACAGCTAAGAAACAAAACTACATTCTAAACTATCACTATCTATCTGAATTATTGCTATTTTATCATAATAGTTTGAACTTCTATAAATGTATAAATACAGAACAGTCCCGCTATTCCAAACTAATTGGGACTGAACACTGTATGGTTTAGCAGGAATTCGTAATAGGCGGATTTCGTGAATAATATCAACATATTGATTTGTTAAGGTGTAAATTAAGAGCGGGGACATCTGCTAGTGTTCAGTTCTATACAGCGTTGATCGACTCGGAGGAAAGCAAGGAGGAGGTGAACGGTCAAACTGAACTCGTATCGCACGTAGACGCTACAAATGCTCTTGATCTCGCCTTAGTGCAGGTTTACACCATCCGTTTTATTCCTTTCGTTGTTTATGATTTCGTTTTCTTCTAAAAACGAAAGTCAATGGATATTTTGTTCGAACTGTCCGTTTTGTCTTGAAAAAAGATCGAGAAAAAAATTAAATTCCTTCGAGATAACGAAAACGGATTAAAAACTGACAGGAGGTATGTTGGTCTAGCAGTTGTATTTGGATGGTTCTTTCTGAAGGACCATCCATTTCACCTGACGCTTGTTGGGGTAGCTTCATTCCCGCAAAAACGGATGAAAAACGTGAAGGAAACAGATTCACTTTTATTCCAATTTGGTTTCAGGTGTTTTCATCAAGCTTAGGCTCTTTGTATGTCTCTAATTTATTTGTAGGCATAAATGTACGTTTTTTCTCTTAAGTCTTATTAATTTCTCCTGTTTTTATGTTAAAAATATTGGTATTTTTTCTGAACTCTGTTAGCGGGGACTCTACAGTGTAGACCTACTGAAGATGAAAAAGTGAGTGTATTTTAAAATAAACAATAATATGGTTTTGCCTAAACGATTGAATTTAAAATATTTTGATTCAAATCAATGATTTAAGTAAGCCCATGATTAAAACATATGATCTTTTGTTTTGTTTTCAAAATGCTTTCCATGACTTTGAGTAAAACATTGATAGGCTCTGTACATTTACCTGTTGAAAACCAGGCCTGCAGAATATATCCGAATGCTCGAACGAGGTTCGGGGGAAATTGGGACTGAGCTGGGGAAATTTTGGCCGGGGAAAAATCCAACAAAAATAAGGAAAATATAATTATTTGGAGAAAAATAGATAAGAAATGAATGGGAACAAAGATCAGCTTAATCGGTTTGTATGATGCATATACAAACACACCAACACACACACACACACAAAGTGTCTTGTCTGCTCTCTGTTGCAAGTCGGACAGGGTTCCTATTTAATTTTCACCGCACAAAATATCGTACGGTGGAGCTACGATACGACATTAATCTTCACCGCACAAAATATCGTACGGCCGAGCCGCCGAAACGATATTTTTGTGCCGGTTGATGAATGGCAGTTTCCTGATTCTTGACGGGCGTTCAAATACATTCGTTGGGTATTAAAAAATAATTATTATGATACCGTTATGTAAATTTTGATTAGTTTCATACAAATTACAAATGATATTATTCAAGCGATTAGAATTAAATCATATTAAACCAAATTATACGACACTTAATGTATAGGTATTACCGATGTTTTTTAATTTTCTTTTACCGAAATTCGAAATCAGTCTTTATCAGTAAAATGCGTACAATGTGATGTGCGTAGGCCTACTCATTTTTTATTACGTCGGCTTGCATTAAAATGCCGAAGTATAGAAATGATGCGATGATTTTTTGTGTGTCAGTTTTTCTGTATACTCGGTATAAGCACACAGACGTCGTAGAAAACTTCTGTTGGTACCAAAATCTTCATAATTTTATTGCGGAGAGTTGAAAAGCTTTTGAGCTTTCTAGCGTGAGGCAGAGCGCGTCAAGTTCACATTTTTGTGTCAAAATTTTGAAAATATTGGGTCAAAATTATGAAAATTCAATGTGGGGCTATCGTTTTATATGTTTTTGGGTACAAAAAACCGATTTTTGACATTTAAAAAGTCGTAACGCGTCGGGATCACGTTTTTGCATCAACATTTTGAAAATTTAGTATGGGGTATCGTTTTATATGCTTTTTGTACGGAAAAACCGATGTTGACAGTTAAAAAGTCGTAGCGCGTCGGGGTCTCCCTTTTGGTTCAACATTTTAAAAATACAGTGTGGGGTAACGTTTTATATGTTTTTGGGTACGGGAAACCCGATTTTGACAGTTAAAAAGTCGTAGCGCGTCGGGATCACGTTTTTGGATCAACATTTTGAAAATTCAGTATGGGGTATCGTTTTGTATGTTTTGGGGTACGGGAAAACCGATTTTTGACATTTAAAAGTTGTAGCGCGTCGGGATCACGTTTTTGAATCAAAATTCAGTGTGGGGTATCATTTTATATGTTTTTGACTATGGGAAAACCGATTTAGACAGTTAAAAAGTCGTAGCGCGTCGGGATAACGTTTTTGGATCAACATTCAGTGTGGGGTATCATTTTATATGTTTTTGATTACGGGAAAACCGATTTAGACAGTTAAAAAGTCGTAGCGCGTCGGGATAACATTTTTGGATCAACATTTAGTGTGGGGTATCGTTTTATATGTTTTAGGGTACGGGAAAACCGATTTTTGACATTTAAAAATTCGTAGCGCGTCTGGATCATGTTTTTGAATCAACATTCATTGTGTGGTATCGTTTTAAATGTTTTTGGGTACGGGCAAACCGATCTTGACAGTTAAAAAGTCGTAGCGCGTCGGGATCACGTTTTTTTATCAACATTTTGAAAATACTGTGTGGGGTAATGTTTTATATGTTTATGGGTACGGGAAAACCGATTTTGACAGTTAACCCTGGAACTGGCAGAAGGCCATGCATGGCCTTCTCTCAGGCGCAGAACGCAACAACTTCACACATTTGCAAAAAATTGCATATATTTGCATAATCGCTAATTTAACCCACTTAAAATTATCCAATCGTAATAAAACTGGCACCATTGGAAAGGAAATGAATTAAACTTTAATTTTTGTATTTACAACTTTTTCGTAAAACGTATATTTACATACGTAATCATCGTTTTAAAATGTGCACATCGGCCTACAACTGTTTCCACAAGCGAATCTGCGCACAATTGTACTGTTATTTCCCACTCTTGCAACGTTTCCCACCATCTACAATAATGTTTCTTTGGCATTTCTAACAATACCGTTGGATTGGTCGTGATTTCATCTTTCTGTTGGTGTCTTCCAATCAGATTTCACAGTACATTTACTGTTTCAAACAAGAGTTACTGTAAACCCTTGCGATTGGACAGTCTCTCAACCGATAAACACGCCTTTTTGTCAACGATTATTCAGAAGGCAACGCCCAATGTTTTGACACATTGCTTTATACCATTTTGTAGACGAAAGTCTGTAGTTTCTAATGGTGCCAAGTAAACCGGATAAAACCGGTTTTGTGATTGTCTAGACAGCAGTGCAAAGTTACGTTGTTGTGAGATCGCCTCGGGCGTTTGTTCCCACGCTATTCATATGACGAAACCTACTGCACGTGTTGACTTGGGAGTTTTTATTCGACTGATGTCTTTTTGTTATTCAGATAAATGTAACTCAAACACTTTTGTGAACTAAGGAAAGACAAGTACACCGTTCTTTTCATTGATTTATCCTCTACACTTTCTTATAATAATATTTCATTTTTGGTCAAAGCATATATTAGTAAAGCACGTTACAATCTAGGCCTAGGTAGGTACCAGTTGTGTACTTGAAACATAAAAACGGTTTTTTTCAAAATAAAAAATTTGAAATTGATAAATGTTTTTATACAGTTCTATTTAGAACTAAATTACGAAACTTTTTTACGCTTACTGTTTACTATTTACTCCATGTTTACTATTTTTTATGTAGGCCTAAAGTTGAACTTTTTCCTTTCGTTACTGAACATTTTTTGTTTCTTGAGCTAATAACTTTTACAATTTCAAAATAAACTAATTTTTAGTGGCATATTTGAATTCTTTGAAGGTTCTTCTACAAAAAAGCTGTTGAACACTTTTGGATTGGGGTTCATTTACTATTTTTGGCGAATTTTTAAAAATATGCTTGCAAAACGCTAAAAACGGGCTGGCCAATTTTAGCTATAGCATTGCCAGTTTAAGAGTTAAAAAGTCGTAGCGCGTCGGGGTCTCGTTTTTGGATCAACATTTTAAAAATACAATGAGAGGAAAGTTGTATGTGTTTCTGGGTATGGGAGAACTGATTTTGACAGTTAAAAAGTCGTAGCGTGTCAGGATCACTTATTTTTTAACTAAATATAACAAATGAAAAGTAATTGTTAAGTTTAATTTTCTTTCAATTCGTGTGATCTGTCCGGACGATTTTCAGTAGTGACTGTGGTAGGTAATTCGGTAATTGAATTGGAACTAATTAAACATAACATTTAACTTTGTTTTAACCACTTAAGTATTAAGCCCGTGTTACACTGTAAAATATTTTATAAAATATTTTTGTTATAAACATATTTTATAAAATATATTGTATAATGGTATCCACCTATTATAAAAGATTTGAAAAGTGATTCTCTTTTATAAAACATTTTGGACTTGTACTAAAAGGTAAAAATGTATCTATACTAACATTTTATAAAAGAAATGTTATAAAAGAAATATATTATAAAAGATGGCCCATTATACTATCTTTTTCAAAGAACTGTTATAAAACATATTTTATAAATTATTTTACAGTGTAATACATGCCTTAGGCCTACTTTTAAACATAATAAAATAGCAATAACTAAGTTGTATTATTTTGTTTTAAACCTTTTGGGACCATCTGAAGATATTTCACTGTTGATATATAATTTCGCCGTACTTAATTAAGTAAAAATAATGCTATTTTTTTTAAGATTTATATAGGAATTTATAGTGAATATAACAAAAATTATTAAAATATAAGGTCAATAAATGTTGAAATAGATAAACAAACTGTGTTAATGTCTGGCGCATCTGTAGCGAATAGCGATCAATTTTGGGGAAATTTTTAGTGAAAAAAAGTGTGTTCTGGGGAAATTTTGTGTGCTAAAACATTTTCTGCACCCCTGTTGAAAACACTAATGGCATGGACTCATTCAGATATAGTTTGTTGTTTGTAAGCCTAAATAGTTTCTTTTGGAGATCAAAGTAAAAAAAAAAAATTGAGAACAATAAACAATGATTGAAACATATAACAGCTGATTTTGTCCATTAGTTTTAAAACTTCAAGAAAAATTTAATAAATATTAAAACGAGTTCCGTTAATATCAGTACCTATAATAAGCAAGTGTCTACTGGCTCCCTATGCTCCTGAACCAACACAAGCAGAGCATGCGCGTAGACTGTCTCTCTCTTTCCTTTCAACTGATGGTTGAAGTCAGAGAAAGGAAAACGTTTCTTCTCATCCTGACCAATTTGCTTTACCGTGCCTAAAGAATATTATCAAGCTAGCGTCATCAACATATTAGTGATTGATCTGTTTGTTGCAGGAAATCCTGACAGCCACAGTTAGCCATAAAGAAACATTCCAGCAGCTAGTTACGTCTTCATCACAGCTACGTCTTGTAGAGATGCCAGGATGGGCTGGACTAGGCGGAGTACGTTACTTACCTCAAGGTTGGGAAGGTCTGTTGCTGACGGATCAGGCGAAGGAAGAGTTGAATAGGCTTAACATACAGATGGTAGAGAGGCTGCGTAGTACTGACGCTGCTTTCTCATTGGGTAAGAGCTATGCATGTGTTATACTCAGCTCTAAGGCTGCATTGTACTTGTATATTAAATTAGTACAGACGATTCTTGATTGATCGTTCCCAGATTTGTCATTATTCTACAACGATCTTCAGATTTTTCTGTTATGATAAAAAGCTTATATAAACTATTTATTTCCGGCCACCATTCGTTGTTCCTAGCAGCCCTGCAGAATATGTTCGAACGCCCGAACGGGGTTCGGGGGAAATTGGGACTGAGCTGGGGAAATTTTGACCGGGGAAAAATAGATAAGAAATGAATGGGAACAAAGGTTGATACCATCCAAAAGCAAAAAACTATGTGGAATGCGTACTGGGCTCAAAATAATAATAGAAAGTTTATGAAAGTAAATTACACCAGATACAAGTCTTACCTTAATAGCGAAGTCGAGATATCTGAAATGTCCCTTGACAGGTTATTGGATAAATAGAATTAATGTACACATTTATAACAATAAACCTTTAGTTTATTAAAAAAAAATTGACATGCCCTTAAGTATAAAAGATGAAATGATATATGCCCCAGAAAAATATGTTACCAGATGTTTTATTCAATTCCCTCCCTTACAAGAAAAATCTAAGAAAAAAACCCACCCTATATTTAGTTATATTATTTAATTAAAGACTTATTAAAAAAAAAACAACAAAGAAGTTTGTTTATTATATATATATATATAGTCTTAAACACTATTTCATACAAAAGTACTTACAAATAAATTGGTATATTATAAGTTGGCCAACGTTTATAAAAAAAAAAATATATATATATGCGCATTAATATATAATTATATATATAAGTGTATGTAATAAAAAAAAAACTGCAATTCCAAAGGTATAAACAAAATAAAATAATGTAAAATTTAGTACTTAAAGTATTACTTAAATTATGACGTCATTATAATTATAAAAAAAGAAATTTTGGATTTTTGATCCTTGGGGTCCGTTGTGTCGAAATAGGTACCTCACCGCCCTTATTATTTAATAAATAACATATATAAATATTAAAGAAACATACTATTTTAATTACCTAAAATATTTAATAGCCTTTTTATATTTTGGAAAAGTCACTATGTTTTGCTAGCTTATTATAAGTTTGTATTGATTTAAAATAGCCTTTTCGTTTCTATTTTTATAATAAATTGTTAATTAAACGATTGCACTTTTTTATGAAATGGCGTAGAACCAAACGGTGGTGACGAAGGTGAAGTCACATTAACTTATGGCTGCATGTTTATTAGAAGTTCAACTTAAACCAGGAACTTAGAGCAGGAACTTAGAGCAGAAACTTAAACCAGATTTCTCTGATATACAGCTATTAAGGCATTTGTAGAAGAAAGAATATTACTACATTTTGCGAAGCACAAGCAAGCGTAGCTTCTATACGGCGTAGAAGACAAGGTTAAACTGAACAGAACCATGAACTCTGAACAGCGACCGCATGGTACATAACGGGTCCAGTCAGTGCTGCCGGTGAGTAAACGGTGTATTACAGAGAGAGTAGTTGCGCCTGCAGGGAAACGTGTATGTAACCCCAAGGTATGGGTGTAGGTGAAGCAAAGAATTCGGGCAAATTAGGGTGAACGTTACAAGGTCATCCTAATCGGTTTGTACGATACATATACATACACACCAACACACACACGACGTGTGCTGTCTGCTCTCTGCTGCAAGCTGCAAGTCGGACAGGGTTCGTATTTAATTTTCACCACACAAAATATTTTACTGTCAAGCTGCCGATACGATATTAATCTTCACCGCACAAAATATCGTACGGCCGAGCCGCCGATACGATTTTTTTTTTGTGCCGGTTGACGAATGGCAGTTTCCTGATTCTGACAGGTGTTCAAATACGTTCGTTGGGTATTAAAAATAATTATTATGATACCGGTATGCAAATTTTGATTAGTTTCATACAAATGATATTATTCAAGCGATTAGAATTAAATTATATTAAACCAAATTATATGACACTTAATGTATAGGTATTACTGAAGTTTTTTTACCGAAATTCGAAATCAGTAAAATGTGTACAATATGATGTACTCATTTATTAATTAAGTATTGAAATTATGCTATGATTTTTTGTGTCAGTTTTCCTGTATAAGCACGCAAAGGCGTCGTAGAAAACTTCTGGTGGTACCAAAATCTTCGTAATTTTATTGCAGAGAGTTGAAAAGCTTTTGAGCTTTCTAGTGTGAGTCGTAGCGTGTCGGGGTCATGTTTTTGGGTCAACATTTTGAAAATATTGGGTCAAAATTATGAAAATACAGTGTGGGGTATCGTTTTATATGTTTTGGGTACGAAAAAACCGATTTTGAGAGTTAAAAAGTCGCAGCCCATCGGAGTCACGTTTTTGGGTCAAAGTTTTGAAAATATTGGTTCAAAATTATGAAAATACAGTGTGGGGTATTGTTTTATACGTTTTTGGGTATGGGAAAACCGGTTTTTGACAGTTAAAAGGTCGTAGCGCGTCAGGATCACGGTTTTGAATCAAAATTTTGAAAATTCAGTGTGGGGTATCGTTTTTTATGTTTTTGGGTACGGGAGAACTGATTTTGACAGTTAAAAAGTCGTAGCGCGTCGTGAGTACTTATTTTTTTAACTAAATGTAACAAATAAAAAGTGATTTTTAACTTTAATTTTCTTTCAATTTGTGTGATCTGTCCGGACGATTTTCAGTAGTGACTATGTTAGGTAATTCGGTAATTGAATTGGAACTAATTAAACATAACATTTAACTTTGTTTTTACCACTTAAGTATTAAGCCTACTTTTAAACATAATAAAATAGCAATAATCAAGTTGTATTTTTTTTGTTTTACACCTTTTGGAACCATCTGAAGATATTTCACTGTAGATATTTAATTTCACCGTAGTTTATTAAGTAAAAATAATGCTATTATTATTTTTTTGAAGATTTATAGTGAATATAATAATAATTATTAAAGCATAATGTCGATAAATATGTTGAAATAGATAAACAAACACAATGTCAATAAATAAACAAACTGTGTTAATGTCTGGCGCATCTGTAGCGAATAGCGATCAATTTTGAGGAAATGTTTAGTGAAAAAAAGTGTGTTCTGGGAAAATTTTGTGTGCTAAAACATTTTCTGCACCCCTTGCCCTGGTTCCCAGATCTATTATTTACAAATGTTGGTCCCGTGGTTGTTTTTCCCAAATCATTCAATTAAATGTGTAGGTCCCATGTTTATTTTTTTCTGGATCTGTTGTGTAAAAATGTTAGTCCCACGATTGTTTTTCTCGGATCTATTTTTTTTTAATGTTGGTCACGGTTCTTTCCCCCTGATCAATCATTAAAAACTTGGGTACACTTTAATAAACACTTTGATGAACACCCTGTGTACAGTTCAGAGTTTCAATTAACAAACAGTGTGGTTAAGGTAGACTGTAGACCTACTCTGTATGCCTCACTACTTTAGGGACTTTGTTTGTTTACACCGTCTTAAATTAAATTGTGTAATTGCAGGCGAAGGTGGTGACGGACTTGCATGTGTGAGATTTGGTATGGTAACAGCTGATACCGACGTAGCGGAACTACTGAGTCTTGTAGAGACAGTGGGCAAACAGGAGGAAGACAGCTGGAAGTTTATTGACACAATGGCTGAAGTTGTTAAGAAAGGTAAGGCTTGGTAACAATCTGTACATGTAATAAAATCGTGCCTGTTTGTGACAACACCGACTGAGAACGTATAAAGCTGGGGTTTGAGCTATTAGCAGCAGCCTTTATTTGGGAAGGTTTAGGAGAAACCCACATTCGAAAAAGTCCATTCGTTCGTCATCGTTAGTGACCAAAGGTGACCACTTCACTCTCTTTTGGTTACGTTTCTGCTTATAACTTTGGACAGGCAGCACCTGTATTCAATTTGAGATAGTCTTTGGATTCAGCTCCCGAGTTCTTTGAAACGGACACCGAGTTGATTCTGTAGGATGTTTAGTTTAGGAGTTACAACACAAAAAGTGTGCGCTTTTCTTTAACTTTTTGGTTTACCGACTCATTAAACGGCTGTAGCTTGTCAACGGTAGATTTTAGGTAAAATCTGAGAGCACCTAGGTGACTGAAAATTTAATTCACTAAAACTTTCATATTTGAAATTTTTTTCTTAAGTGCTAGCATTTTCAGGGCATCGCACGAACATATATAGGAGATTTTTTGACGGATTGTTTAAAACAAGCAGAAAAACACACCACCTCTTTTTAAAAGAGTGTATATGTACTGTATTTAACTTTTAGAGAACTTTCTTAAGCAAGAGTGGAAATAAAAATAGTAGTTATAACGATTGTTAGTCGCCATTCCGAATATTGATGTACTAATTATTAGATTTAGAACTTACCGCCTTTGATATTCTGTTTTCGTCAGTTTCAACTAATCAGCCATTTATTACTAATCGGCCATTTTACACATCATTACACAACAATTACATAATAAACGAAAAACACTTACACGCCCGAATCGCTTAAACATTTTGACTTATGCCGGTACGTACTGTTGGTACGAATTGAAACCTGATAATAAACTTGAAAATGGCTGAATAGCCGAAACAGCCAAGACGAAAACAGAATATTGAAGACGATAAGCCCTAAATCTAATAAAAAATAGCAGCTTGACATCGAGGAGTAAAGAACTAAGAAATACATTTAATGACAATGCACCTAAACCCAACCTTTCAGTACTTATGACATTTTACTCATATTCAGCACCAAAGTTTTGTAATTTTTTACCAGAAAATATTAAAACATGTGGAAATAAATGTAGGTTTATGAAATTATTGAGGAATCATTTAACTGAAAACAAAACCATCGAGTTCTTCTTTAACTAATTTTACCTTTTATCTCTCGTGTGACTTTGTTCAGAGTATGTTTAAGACTTATGTTTTATCACCAGATATTAAAACATTAAATTGTTCACATTACATATAACTAGGAAGCTGAAAAAATCGCATTTTGCGATAAGTGCGATTTTTTTTGCGAAATCCCAGGTTTAATTGCAAAAAACGTGAAATCCACGATTTTTTGCAAAAAAGACGATTTTTCGCAAAATCGGTGATTTATTATTACTAAAATCGTAAATATATATTGTTTCCAAAATGGCGTAAATACTAACAGTAGCTTATTTCGTTATTATATAGTTTTATTAATGCAATTTTTCATAAAAGAATACAATTTAAAGACAGAGGTTATGCTTAGTAGGCCTACTATATTTCGTTTCTGTATACAAAGTTTTAAGACGCTATTTTAACGGATCGGACTGACATGTAAATAGTTTTTTGATTGCATGACAATTGATTGTATACAGATCGCAATCGACTTTAAACATCCTGACAACAATTAATTTTCATATTGGATTCAAACATTTTCTTGTCTCGCGGACAGTAAAAAAAGTCCCGGACGGCCAAACATCATTCGTTTCATTTTTAGTGAGCAGTGAGCTATGATTTCGAATTCCGTTTATTTACAATTAGACGTTAATTTTATGAAGTTATAGTAGAGCGTCGATTTTCAGAACTAATTAGGACTGAGGGACTGCTGACAATCAATTTGTTCGGATAATTAAATTCACTGTGTACTTGCTAATGTTCTAATGACTGGCAGCGTCCGGTCCGGTTGACGCGACAGCTGCCGCTGTTCCGTTGAGCGCATACACTCCCTGAAGTCTTGAACTCGACAGCGTCCGGCTGACGTAACAGCAGCCGCTGTTCCGTTGAACGCATACACTCCCTGAAGTCTACAACTCGTTCTACAACTACAACTGGACTATGACTATGCGAGACGCGAGACTATGCGAGTTTTTGTATGTGTAGACTATAATTAAAAAATAAAATTTTCTTGTAACTATATTTTTTCTTTTCCTTTTCTATAAAATTATATTTTACAGGGTTGCCACAAACCTGGAAAGTCAGGGAAAATTTTGGTAATGTTTTAGTTTGTGTAAATTTTGTGTTTTAATTATTTTAGTTTAGGTTTTAGTTCCTATGTGAGGTTCTTCAAATTTCAATTTATTTTCATACTTTTAAATACCTTGCAAGAATGCAACTTGCATTCAAGTTGATTTTAGTTTTTAGTTCCTCGGTGCAATTATTTCATTTGAAGCACATTTCATGAAGTAGTAATTTGAAGCATACATTAATAATTTATTAATTTATTAATTTAGTCTTTCAGATATTGAGTTAGTCAGAATTTTCTTTATTGTATTTATATTATTTTGTATTTATTGACCTGTATTTTATAGCATGAACGTTACATAATACTTTTATGTATATATATATGTTTTTTAAACTCTCTAAATTCTTAGTTTTCTAACTAATTGTTGAATTTTCTGTGGGATGATGATTTAAAAAACTTTTAGTTTGTAATTAAGCTTTTTATATTAATTATGAATGAGTACAAAATGCAGAAGAATAAATGCTATTTTTATCAAAATAGATGCTATTTTCCCAGAAAATAAATGCTATTTTTCCAAAAAATAAATGCTATTTTTTCCGGTCCCTACATATAACACAAAAACATTTAACTCACAACACAAAATGCACAACTGTGACATGTATTCCGGGTAGACCTCTACTTTGTTTCGCAGTCAAACGACTACTGACTGAATTCAGTGTTCAGTTGATTAGAGTCAGAGATTCTTATCGCCTAATCGTACAATATGTTGGAATTGGTTGTTGTTATGTTTAAAGGCTTTGTGTATCACAAATTCCTCTCTAGTGTTCATGTATCTACCCTTCTCGCAAAAATGGATGGGTTCAAAATTGGTTTTAAAATCCGTGAATTGATGGTCGGTGACTGTTAAGTGGCGAGCTAATTTGATTTGTTTATGTCTATTATTTTCTATAAATGTGTAAATGTTCCTTAAACGGTTATAAGAACGGCCTTCCAGCTAGGCCTGTATAGAATTTATCGCAATTGATCCTAAATACCCCAGTTTTTTCTTCAACCGGTTTAAGAACTTTGCGGTGGAAAATTTTCTGTACACTGTTGTTGGTTCTTTAATGTTCTTTTTTGAGAGAATGCTAGGTTAGTGATGTAAGTGGATCTATAAATTTAAATGTTGAGAATGGTAATTTTGTGTTTTGTTTCATTGTTAGGCAATTTATTGCATTGCGGATGTCATGTAATCAAATTTAAAAAAATAAAAGAGCACTTAAATCACACTGATTTAAATCAAAACCCCGAACCATAAAACAAGGAACAAAAACAATAACTAAACAATTAAATTGTAAATTATCTACAATTTATCTACAAGTTATCTAAATAACTTACAATTTAGTTGTTTAGTTATTGTTTTTTTTCCTTGTTTTGTGGTTCAGGGTTTTGATTTAAATCAATGTAATCAAATGTTAGAAGCTGTATTTTTCTAGATCTGTGTGATTGTAATGGCTATTATTTGTATGAACTTGGTCAGCTGCCAAGTTTTCCCTCTTCGACTTCTCACTTTAATAGTAAATATATTGTTAATTTTTTTTTATTGTTATTGTTCCCCCCCCCCCCTTATACCTTGTGGTCTTATATACCTTGTGGTTTTTATTGTTTCACTTTATGTTCTTATTGAAAATAATTACAACTTACTATATTCTAATTACAGTTTAGTCTACATAGAAGATGTATGTTTCAGTTTAAGATTTTATATTGTTGTTGGTCTTGTAGAGAAACGATAATAAAACTTACTTAACCCTACAACTGTCGATGCTAATTTTATGCAACTCAAATTTTAAAAAACTCGCCAAATGTAGTTATAACCCAATCCAAAAGTGTTCCATAGCTTTTTTGTAGAGAAAGGTTCAAAGAATTTATATATGCCAGTAAAAAAAAATGATTGATGTAAAATTTACAAAGATACTAGCTCAATAAACAAAAAATGTTTAGTAAAAAAAGGAAAAAGTTCAACTTTAGGCCTACATAAAAGTAGTAAATATTTTTTGTAACTTTTTCAAAATGTAAAAGTTTCATAATTTAGTTCTAAATAGAACTGTATGAAAATATTTATCAATTTCAAATTTCTTATTTTGAAAACACCAGTTTTTATGTTCCTACTACAGACTGCTAACAAAACTAGGCCTAGTTTGAATAGTAATTTAGGAATATATCCTTTGCCCAAAAATGAAATGTTATAAGAAAGTGTAGAGAATTAATCATAGAATTTATCCGTATACTTGTAAATTCCCACTTTGTAAACTATTTTACATAGTATTACTTGTTCCACAAAATAAGAATAAACCGTCCAAAGTTCGCGCGGATAAAGGGAGTACAAAATGACCGTTAGGATCAGCGTGGGAACAGACTTGCTTTGCGTTCTCAAGCGGTGGTTTGAATTCTACGAAAGTCTGTATTTCCCACTGCTGAATGAATAACATATAACCAGTAAAATCTAGTTTACTTTACACCAAACGAAATATGGAAGTTTTCCCTACAAAACGATATCAAGATATAAATAGAAACACCACCAATTGTAAGCGATATCTCGAATGAAAAATGTACTGTTTCATTGGTTGAAAACTGTCCAATTGCAAAGCTCTACAAAAACCTTAATACTTTCGAAACTATCAGAGTGACGTCTGATTGGAAGGCAGTTTTAGAAAGTTCAAATCTTGACGAATCCAATGGTATCTTTATATTATTGTCAAAATATTTCTGTCGAGCGGTATTGAGCTTTAGAGAAGTGACAAACTTAAGTCATTTCTTTGGGTTTTATTTGCGAGACATTAGGTTTTCAGAAAACTATAATTTTAAAACGATGATTACATATGTAAATATATGTTTTAGAAAAAATTTGTAAATACAAAAATTAAAGTTTAAATAATTTCCTTTCCAACGGTTTTCGTTTCATTGCGATTGGATGATTTTTAGTGGGTGAAATATTCGATACAAGTAGATTTGTCAAAGTAGACCTAGGCCAAGTGCCACGCCTCCACGAGTGCTCAAATTGAGCACTGAAACCCCCCTTAAAGCGCTAGGGTTAACCGTTAAAGCGCTAAGCTAAAACATGGGCTACCGCTCATTTACAAAAAAAATTAAAAATGTATATTTTCTCAATGTTCTTTTTAAATTTAGATTCTCAGGGTTAAATAGTACACATAAAAACTTTTTTCAAATATTTTTTACAAATTAAAAAAGTCATACCAAACTTTGCAAAATTTACAATAAGCCTCTTCGAAAACAAAATACATACAAGCACTACTTTTACTAGTCAAAAAATAAAATAATTTCCGTACTAAGTTCTTACATATAAAAAGAAAACAAAATAAATAATAATAAACATATCTTACAAAGAAATTGCTTACAAGAATACATTTTATATAGGCTACAGAAAACGAAAAACATAAACATGGAATGTAGTAATTCTTGTTGTGTAAAAATAAAAATTTACTAAAATGATTGTTGTTTCATCAATATTACACATAAAAGTCACACTCATATTCACTTTTTAGTAAAACTATGGAATAAATATCATTGAACTCACAGTACAAATACAACAAACAGCTGAATGAAACAGTTTTAGGTGTAAGCTGCGTTCAGAACACAAGCGATAGTAGATTAATTTGCTTTGGCGACAGAACACAGAGCGATAAGAAGTCACAGACTCTGCTTATATTTTTTATTTGGTCTAAACATACTCAAAGAACATCAATCTGTACTCTATTTTAAGTTTCGTGAACTATCTGATCATTTCAGCATGTTTTTGTGTTTTTGCATCTAAAGGCGTTAACCGCGTTTAGAGAATGGGTCGTGCCGCGTATAAAGGTGCTAGCCGCCCGTTAAGGGCTAAGTCATAACGTCAATTGTCAAAATAATTTCTGTTACGTACTATGTTATTAATTTTAATATTACATTTTTCTTGGAACAGGTATTGAAGCTGCCACTATAGACTTGCAGAAAGAAAGTGAAGAGAAATTGTGGCAAGACGGAATCCTAAGGCAAGTGCCAGTGTTTGGTTCTCTTGTGAACTGGTGGTCTCCGCCCAACAAAGACGGAGGTGCCGGGATCAAAGGAAGGAGTTTAGATTTGACTGCAGGCGTTGTTGCATCCACTGAAAATATTTATAAATACCACATGCAGGTAAGCTTTTAGGTACCACTATAGGGCTAGTCAAATATAAACTGGATTTTTTTATGTCCATTGGTCGTACGAAAGTACAGACCTTGTGATGTGGTAAAAGAAATTATTGAAAATTAATTACAGCCTATAAAGGAAATCAAAACTATAATTGGTTAAAAGTTAAATCACAAAGTTGTTTAGACAGACGCAGATGATTAGTCTACTTACGAGCATCGCACAAAATAATCTTGTAGAGTATAATTAATTCAGTTAGTTCATCAGTTCATTAAAGCTGTAAAGGTACTGATGATTATGAATTGCAGGTCTCAAATGAAAATCAACACAAAAGCTGATTGTCTAAATTTATAGATACATTAGAGAGCTCCGCTCCTGCTCGCTTCCCCTGTGGCAAAGCAAATGCAAACCGATTATTATATATAGGACAAAGATTTTTTTAATTTTTATATAGAAGAGAGGACATTTTCAAGTTATAAAGTATGAAATGGTAAAACAGTATTTCAAAATGGTCAAATAGGCCTAGTAAAGAATAAATAAAGATGGCGTAATTTTAATAGTGATGGGTGTTTGAATTATGATATAGTAAGCCTTTTCCGTTGTTTTGTGTTTGCTGACTAGTAAAAAAACTGTTGATTGTGAAGAATAATTACCTATTTCTAAATTTGCCAGTTCGGTTGCTATGGTAATAAATCTAAATGCTTCCAAGAAACGGGTGTTGGTTCAGTATAGGCCTAACCTAAAATTATGTTAAGTTTTTGATCCAAATTGGGACATTTTATTTATAACTATGGAAGACCTGTGCATGCTCCGCACACCAACCCCGTTAGAACCTTCTATACACAGAATTGTGTTGTTTTTTACTTTCTCCACCCTATACGTAGTATATGGAGAAAGTATTGTTTTCGTAAAAATGTTCGAATTTGAATTTTCAGTTGAACTATCTGTTTTGGTGCTCCCAGAACCCCAAAAAATGGTTCAGTGCAATTATCTGTGTTGGTGCTCCCTGAACCCAAAAATATTTTTAGTGGAATTTTTTGTTTTGGTGCTCCCTGAACCCAAAAAAGTGTTTTTAGAGTGGTGTCTGTCTGTCAGTCTGTCAGTATGTATACACGACCAGAGAGGACACTATTGGTCCGATTTTCAAGAAATTTGGTATGTAGGTACTAAACCCTAATATCTCCAGGCGTTTTTTTCATTTTTTGGAATTTTTAATTTTTAAGGGTAATTTACCCCTAAAAACCCATAAAAAACGACAAAAATGCAAATTTCTCAAAAACGGCTCTAACGATTTGATCAAATTTTCAGTATTCATAGTGCTTAAGATGCCAAACAAAATGACACCATCTGCTTTTATCAAAACTTCGGCGTTTTATAATTATGGGGAAATGTTTAAAAATAAACAAGTTTATGTTGTCAATCTAGCATCGCGGCGGCGGCCGCACGGGGTAGCACCATGGTAGCGATCACGGCCAGTAATTTAAAGGTCGCGCGATCGAATCCCGCCTTGGACAATAATTTTTTTATACGATTGACGTAGGTAGAATATTATTTTTTTGTTTTGTTCTAAAAAGTAATAAATAATATGATTGAAAACAATATTATTTTGACTACAGTAAGTTGGGAGAAAGTTTGTGTCAGTTAACTGATACCGTTTATTTTTTATAATAAAGGTGTAGGATTAGTAATAACCCAAAAGCTAAGATGGTTTAAATAATGTAAAATGTCCAAATCAAATTATTTAGGATACTTCATAACAGCGGTTATAATAAAGGTTTAATAGAACCAGCAAGGCTCGGGTCTACACTTTAATAAAAACCTAACAAAGTTAGAAATACAAATAAGTACTTCAAAGTTTGAAATCAGCTGTTAATGGAAATATTAAAGCAAACTGCTGATTACTGTCAACAATAAACATATTTATTTATTATTTAATATGGCGCTTATATTGCCGTAAAATATTTAGTATATTTTTTATTGTTTTTATGTTCAATAGATTATTAAAAAAAAAATATTATTACATAGATTATTATTGTTAAAAATTATATAAAAACATGCTTGTACTCGAATGTAATGTTGTGTTAAAATTTGAAAGTAATCGGTGAAGAACTTTTGGAGATTTTGAACAAACATTTAAATTTTTATTTATATAGATAATAATATATGTAACAACTAACGTTCGAATTATAATACAGAAAGCCATTTTTGTTGTTTTGTGTTTGCCGTTACCTAACCTAAAAAAAAAACTGTTGGTTGTGCAGAATAATTACCTGTTTCTAAATTTGCCAGTTCGGTTGCTATGGTAATAAATCTAAATGCTTTCAAGAAACATGTGTTGGTTCAGTATAGGCCTAACCTAAAATTATGTTAAGCTTATGATTCAAAGCTGCTAAAGGACAGGGAGAGAACCTCCGTATTTTGAACATTTTCAACCCTTAAAACCATTATTTTGCAAAATCATTCCTTAGTACACTTCTACGTAGTGGTATGAAGGTAACCTAGGCACTGATTATGTTGTTTATCTTTTCAGGGGGCATCGTCAGGAATTAAAGGACCCCCTGAACCCATAGTACAAACACCTGTTGCTAGCCACTCGAGGACTGCTTCAGTATCTTCCCAGCAGAGTAATGCACAGTAAGGTAGTACACAAGATGTTTTAATGAGGTATGGTCTTCTCATTGGTCGTAAACAAATATAAACAAGAATTGTAACATTTTTGTAAGGTAAAATGTTACGATTACTGTATTTTGCTTTATTTACTGTAAAGTCTGCGTTTATTTTTGATTGGCCTATTTCACATAATTTTTTTCGAATTAAATTCTCTACACGTTGTGCTTAGTAAGTTTATGGGTTTATACCCACATCACAAAGTTAATGTACGTAAAGAAACATGTTTTTTGAGTCTGAATTTTGCGTTTTGCATCAGATATCTGAAATAATTACTATAGTTACAGAAAATATAGAAAACACAAAATAACCTTATTGAAGTCTACTGTATCGGTATGGATATTTAACTGATGTTTAACCCTCCAAGTGCTGACTATATTGCTCTTTAGTGCTAAGGGTTTTTTGGTTCCGTGCATGCTTATTAACTAAAATCATTATAAAATACTCACTAACAGTAAAGTAAGACTTATTATATATCATTTTAATCACAATTACATGCTCTTTACAGTAAATAGCTTTAACAGGCTTACCTTATACTTTTTTTGTTGACCAAAGTAGAAATAAAAAAAATAATATTTTTTGTGTTCTAAAACCTCTCACTCAAAATATGTAAAAGAAAGTAATGTAGAAAATTCAATATAGCCAAAAGTTGCACAATTTTATGGTGAATAGAAATATACATAACACTACTACTTTGCTGTAAAAAACAAACTTTTTGTCTATAAAAAAAATGGTTTTTTTGCACAAAGAAGAAAAACTTGCCTCTAAAGATATAAAAGTACTGTCTAGGCCCAATATTTATGGTTTTAATTTGTTATAAAGGAATAACACACACATTATATACAAGAAAAAAAGAAGAAAAAAATATTTACAGTTCAAAGTCTCTAAAAATCACTATTTTCAAACGCACCTCTAATAGCCCTTAAATTGCTAAGTTCACTCATATTACTTAAAAAATAAATAAACATTTACAAATACAAATAAAAATAAACTGATCTAAACTAAAACTAAAAATGAATAACAACTATGTGGAACTATGTGGATAAAGAAACAAAATCCGAGTTCCGAGCGTCTATCTACGCGTACGCCTACTACACGACTATATAGCGTGTATAGATACTTGATTTGACAATTCTGCCGAAGGTTTGTTGGAGTTGATAACGCTATGAAACTTTGAATTATAATAAAGTGACTCTTTCCAAACACAAACATACATAGAAGTATCCGATTGTATTAAAAATAGCTGCGTCGTACACATTTACAAAATGTGTTGCGCAAACGTCGCATATGCGATGTTAGCACCGTAACGCGACTTATACATCGCATGTGCGACGTTAGCACTTGGAGGGTTAATGTTTTTTTGAAGGGACTGACCGCCAGCTTCAATTATTGTTAAATTACATAAATTATAATAATAATTCGATCACGCACCTGAACCACTAACAAGAGTTGAGCGAATTTCAAAAATTAAGTTTATATGTTTTAGGGTTTCAACAAACTATTTGGGAAATGGGTCTACTCACGAAGGTGCTGATAGCTGCCTGCGCGTATGAAATATATTAGTAGAATTTGTTCGCACCTCAGCCTTCATGAGTAGACTGATTTCCCAAATAGTCGGTTGAAACCCTAAATTATACAAAGTTAATTTTACAAATTAGCTCAACTCACGTCAGCGGTTCAGTTGGGTGATTGTATCAGCGGTGTTTCAGTTGAAATCTAAAGTGATTCATTTGTTTGTTGTAAGCGATGTTGTGTCTATTTTCAAATTAACAATCCACTTAAATTGTTTCAGATTGTCAAACTTGTTTTCTTTACCATAACTGGATGCAATTGCGCCGATTAGATGTTAACAAGCCGTTAACTTTTCGATTAACCACTTAGTGATTATTTAGAGTTAAGACATGCTTACAGCCTGATGCGATAAAAGCGTACAAAACAATGTTTTAAACACATTTTGATTTTTCTTTAATTCCTATTTACAATGTTTATATCATTTATATAATATAGTATTTATTTTAATACATTATATGTTACACTGTATATAGTTATATAATATATTTCTCTCTTTTTTTAGAGGTTTAGTAAAATTTAGTTACTTAAGTGTTATTTTTAATTCTATGGGTTTTGTTATCTTTTTGTTAATAGTAAAAATCAAATAACCGTTGGTTTATTTTACCAGTTTTTTTACCAACTTTTCTGTGGCAATTTTTTGTTTTTTTTCTAAACAATTTTTTCATCCATAAAAAATAAAATTTGTTTTTCTTGTTTATGGAGTATTGTTTAGTATTAGGACGGTTGGGTTATAAGAGCCTGTGAAAAAATGTCTAAAGTTATAAATCTACGATAGTGTTTAAAAAGGTTGACTACCTATGTTGTCATACCTACTTATCAGCTGATAGTAGTTGTTGGACGGGGGTGCGCCAAATATGATCTGACTTTTGTTACCTCTTCTCAAATAGTTTTGAGGTGGGGAGTAGGATAACCCACTCGGTGGACTGTTTCTCTATGTCCTTTACTCAATACAGCCCTGGACGAGCAAGGAAATTCCATCGCTCGTGTTAAGATAAAGTTTTTAATCTAGGAAGTGGTTAAACCGTCGTCAAACATTTTACTCAATCGAAGGCACAGTTTGGGTCGCTACACTCTCTCCGATTCAAGTGTTCGATTAGGCTAGCAAGTTTAAGGGTGGAAAATGAAAGACACGATCGACGACTCGAGTTTCACAGAGAACAACGTCCGTGCAGTTCGTGGCCTTATCGAAGGAAACCGGCCGAAGATTTCGAAATCACTTCAGAGGCAGGAATCGTGAAAGATTATCTTCGCTTCAGAAACATCTGTTCCCGATGGCTTTCAAAGTTATTGATCAAAAGTCAAAATAAGGTTAGGTTGCAAATTCCGGCAGAATGGAAGAATTAAATAGTTCTTCTTAAGTGGGCGGTCCAAACCTTACGCACGTTAGCCTCGAGGGCTTATTGCTCCCACACATTAAGATTGTTAAACCCCTAGTTACCATTTTCAAGGTCCATAAGCTCGGTGAACTTGTGACTCCTTTTGACTAGGTCGTCCTTTGAGCTACCACGAAGTGAGAGTTTGCTCTTCCTCAAGCCCGGGATGCTCCTCCACCTCCTTCCGTGCTCTAGTCTTGCCCAGTCGTCAACAGCAGTTGTCTTTGATATGCCACAGAAAGGTCCAGGTCCTATGAATTCAGTAGCTGCTGCCTTATTTGCCAGTTTATCTTATTCCAACGTGCCCTGGTACTCGACAGAGCGTGACCCTGTTGAGCTCCTCCGGTTGTATTGTGAACTTGTTGCATTTCCACTAGTTTTAATCCGAACCTCATAGAGCTTTTAAAGGTGTCCGAATATATGCAGATTTCTGTATCCGTAACGAGTCTGACACGTCCCAATAAAAATGTTACTTCTGTTTGGAATACTGATGGGTTGGCAAGACATTACTGCCTTAGTCCACCTGTACTACAGTGTACCCACTCCAGCTCATACTTGAGGAGAGGTCTCCTCCCTTCTACCCGTTCCTCGTGGTTCAGGTTGCATAGTTAGACGTTGATGCATCATTACTCTTTGACGTAGAAAATGACTAGTCGAGGATCACGTGCGCAATAGCGTGACACCCTCGTAGATTCCTTGAAGAACGAATGTCCAATTTTCAAAATTTCTCTGAAACATGTGTACAGTGTTTAGGAGGTTATGTTGAGAAAAGGTTTTTTTTTTGTAAATATATATGAAAAATTTGTATTTATATTTGGCTAATGCCTATATATGCATTTTTTACAGACTCTCTTACTATTAGAGTAGTTTGTAAACTTTCTGCAAAGAAGATAATGGGATACTATTCTTTACACATACCATTAATATAGTCGCATATAGATTCTTAATCAAGTCCCTTGATATAAAATTTGTATAAACTTCCTTCTCACTCAAAATATTTGGTAACTCAGCACCATGCGGCGTGTCAAACTGAAGGGCGTAAAAAAAAAGGTAAAATTAGTGCGTCTGACAAAATATTTTTCAGTAAACGAAATGTATTTGATATTTTTTAAATGATAAAAAATCAGTAATATTCATTAGGTAGCATTTGACTTTGAGCAGAATTTTATACCTACACATGTATAAAATAAACGGCTGAATGTTTAAAGCCTGGGTTTCAGCCATTAGACGCAGCATTTCTTCGGGAATGTTCAGGAGAAATCCACATTCGAAAAAGTCCGCTGGTTCAAAAGTTGTGACTATTTCGCCCTAATTTGGGCACGCTTCTGCTTATAACTTATATTCAATTTGAGGTACTAATTGGATTCAGCTTGCTGAGATCTTGTCAAAGTTTTTATTAAAATGTTTGGTTTACACAAGCTGTAGCTTGAAACCACCGTGGCGATTGGAACTTTCATTCTCTAGTTAGATAATTATGCTTATCGTATTTGAGTTTGTACTTGGAGTATAAAAATACAAGCTAGAAATCAGATGTTGATCAGATACCCCTTTAATGATTCCGATTGCCCGTTTTTGCCAGAAGAAAATTTCAGATGATTCCCCAGTGCATTGTGTTGTAAATCAAATGAGCACGGAAAGACATTTTTGGCTTATTTATCGGTCATTAAAAATTTATTTGTTAAAATTAAAGCAGCACTATGACATGGGCAAATTATCTCTTTTGATACCCTAAATTTTTTAAATTCTTTATTGACAGTTAATAAGGTTGTGTCATCTGAATAAAAAATACATTTGGATTTTATAAAATCCAGTAACTCGTTAACATAAATAGCATACAAAAACACAAGACTAACAAAATAGCCTTAAGACACTTTACTTGGAACTATTAGAAAGCCTCGATTATATAGTGCACATTAGCCTACATCATAGTTTTTGGTGACGCTAGCGAAAATGTAAGTTTACAATATTTTTTTAGTACGGCATAAATTTTTATTTTTGAAGATATACATTTCATTTTTTGTGTGTTTGTACTCACCTATACAGTTCTTTGAATAAATACACCATTTACTGTGCGAGGAATTTTTTACTGGTCATATTTTTGCATCCAAATTTTTCATCGCCAGTAGGCCTGTATTGGCGAAAGTATACATTAGCATTCCAGCAAATATTTATGTTGTAAAAAACAACTTAATTGATGTTAGCAGCTTATATATGGAAACATACTGTAACTAGAGACTGTAAGTTAGAATTTCAGACGAATTTTTTGTTTAATACTTTCATTTTTAAATTCATAATTTAGCAACCTAACCTTCAAAATCAGCTGGAGTGTTAACGGACACTATCGCTCTTGTACTTATAAGTTAATAGAAATTAACACTTTTATGATGAAATGCCAAAATATCAGACCAACTGCCCAAGATAGTGATGGTTTAAAATATAGTTTATAGGCCTAATTTGTTTCTTAGCTGTCAAGAATAAAGTAGGTAAACAAAATGGAGTGTAATCTTAAATCTGATCTCGTAGTATATTAAATGCAAAGAGAGCAATGCATAAAATCTAGAACTTAAAAAGTTTAATTTCATCTCGTGAGCTTTAAAAAAAAAAAAATTTTAAATTAAAAGTTCCATCAATATAATATTGTAGCTCTGACAGTTTTCGTAATCAGCTTAAAATCGTGACACAACATAATATGGCACTTTTTGCAGGCTCAATAGGATGTCTGGCACTGGAAAGGGTTCAAATTATTATTTCGAAGCCTGGTTTTGGTTTGTAGTTGACCTGAATAATCAATCATTTTTAAATCTCAAATACATTATGCGCCGTAGTCAATCTTGCCTTTTTAATTTGACATGTCCACAAGATGCGGGTTCCAACAATCAAATACAGAACATTTCCTTTATGTACTGTACACTGTACACATTCAGATAATATTAGACACAGATTTACACAGAGAAATATATACTTTAACAAAAGTGTGTAAAGTCTACTTTGTGGAGGACAAAATTCTAAGGCTCTGGCTGTCTCAGTCATGTATTCGCTTCAGCATAAGAACGGTTGGTCTAAGTGGGATGCTGCTTCTGTATGACTTATAATAGCTGTTTGATCGTCTGAATCTTTGTTTTCAGCGTTTTTAGATGTGCATAAAGTTACGATTTCTTTATTTGTTAGCACACTGTAACCCCTATCATTGTCCCCTTCCAACCAATTTTCAATGGCACTGATTTCAACATCTGAGCAATCATTATTTTTTTTAAATATGTCCATTAACTCTTCACTTATTTCTCTTTTAGTTTTAATCTCTAGTAGATCACAAGCATTGGACCATAATTTCTTTCGCGACTTTATCAAAGTGACTCTAACAACCTGATTCCAGGATTCGACGGACAAGTTTCCCCAGTGATTTCAATTCAATTTACTATTCCTTTTTAGACAAATACAAAATTTGTATAAGTCGGGTCATACTTATATATAATACATTGATAATAATCACAATTAATACACAAGCCGATATTAGATATATGAAATACGACATAATAATAAAGCACTCGCATAAACAAACACAGTTGTATATCTAATAAATACAAAAATGTCAGCCTCTGAGATGTCAAAGATAATAAATACTTTATTGCTCTGTTGGAACATTTTGCATAGGCGTTGTAAAGGAAAAATAGATTCAACTATAGACATCGTACACCAATAATAGCCTATATAAATTATTACTACCTTCATACAATAGTAATAAATAATTAGTTAATACATTTAAATGTCTAAACTATATCTAGTATAAACACGTGATTATCAACAATCAAACATATAATTATTACGATAATACCAAATAACACAAATGACTAAAGAAAACTTATAATTATTACGATAATACCAAATAACACAAATGACGAAAGAAAACTTATAATTATTACGATAATACCAAATGACTAAAGAAAACTTATAATAAAGGCAATGACATATCTCAATGCGTTGGCACACACCATGCCACTTCTTTCATCTATCCAACCTACCTTGGCTGAAATTGGCAACCCATTTTCTCTTTCACCATAAAATCAAACAATGCTTCGTCTCGTGTTTCAAATTTGGCTTTACACAGTCTTTCTAAGCTGTCCTTCCAAATCGTTTCCTATTTTTCTTCGAATCAGAGATGGTCAAAGTCTACTCTGAACTCTGGAGCAATCTTTTTCAACGGTTACCTTTAATTCGACACAACGCTACCATTTTCTTTTGTTATAACAACATGTGTACATTTCGTAGCCATTGCAATAGTAACATTCTGCAAAGAAATATATTAAAACCAGGAGTTATGTTAATAATAGATGAAATAATATTCAGAAAATTGATTGGTCACTGTAAAGCTCTATACTTGTTTAAAATTGAAAGCATTATTAGTATTATATACCAAAGATGCCTGTTTATAAAATTATAGACATTTTTAATTTAACAATAAATTATGTCAGTTATGTAATCGTTTAACTTTATTTCTCCTTCTCCTTTATTTTTCCTTCTACGTAAAACCTGAAGATGTTTCCACACATTTTTCCATAAATTCATATCAATTTTCTCCCTGTTTTAGATCTTAAACTTAAATACAGTCAACTCCCGATTAAACGGGATCGGTTTATACGGGTTGTGGCTCAACCGGGATCGTCAACCGGGCCGAGAGACGAGAAAGGAGGTGGGGCGAAAAGTAAAAAAATTCGGGTGACATGAGGACGGGCGGCCTTGTAGCAAACGAATAACGACTAACACGAAACTGAAGCTACTGTAATCAACGAGTAGCGTCTATTCACATTTTGTTAGAGAAT
>JAGFPH010002138.1:134429-158752 GCA_018207615.1 Philaenus spumarius
GTTCACAACTGTTTAAACATCATTAAGATCATTATTTTTTAATTACAAGCCTGGCACTGGTATGTGTTTCTAAATATATTTACATTGTATATAACTCATTGAGAAATGTAAAGAAAAACATCTGCCTGTATTCATTATATCAATAAACAAGATGTTTGTTAATTGCTCTTTGATGAAACAATAAAAACCATAGTAAACTTTGCAAATGAATCATTACCAACTTAACAATGATGCACCTTGTATTTATTCTACTCTCCATACATTGGGTTTTTAGCGAAACTGGACCAAGTATTAAAACATCTTGTAGCACAGTGAATGGTGTATATGGTACATCAAGAGATGGTCGGAACTTCTCGGTTTTTTATAGCATACCATATGCTGAGCCTCCGGTTGGGGAATTGAGATTTGAGGTAAATCAAACATTCATATTTTTAAGGTAAGACTCATATAAACTGTGGAGGAATTTGTAGCTGAGATTATAGGCATTTATTTGAATTGAGTGTTCAATTTAATACTCTAAGAATTTCGTGATATTGGATTAACACTTCTGAAGAAAGATATATAGGCCACTTACTTGGAGATCGGTACTTAAGTAGGATGGTAATATTTTTGTTTGACCTCTGAATTATTGACCTGATGTCTTGAGTTTTGATGGTCTGGTTTGTGTCTGATAATTTGGCCTGATGATAAGTTAGGAGCTTCCTGTTGTATTGCTGGTTGGAATAAGAATTACCAATATTGCCTTTTTGAAGTGATAACTTCTATTGGTCCGTTGGGCACTTTCGCTTAACTATGTTTCTGAAGTCTCGCGTCACGCAAACTTTTTGCATAGATACAAGTCAGAGTGTGGAGAGGGAATAGACGATACATAGTATATAATAATATGTTATTATAATTTTTATAATATTAATATATTATAATAAGTATGCAAAAAATAGTGACCATTTTAATGTAAGCATTATTTATTTATTTAGTGACTAATGATTTTCAGTGAGGTATTAGTGTATGCACTCTACATAGAATTCTAAGAATAATTCAATATGTAAGGGATAGTTATAATAATTATTATTATATTTCTGCATTTTAAGTTTTGTAAAGAAGATTGATTTTTGTCTAACTGAAGTAAGTTTAGACAAAATTTTACATTTTGAAAAATATTTTACATTGTTTTATTTTACTGTAACTTATTATTTACTCACTTAAATATAAAATTCAGCTTCATATTACAACAATGGAGGTCATACACGTTAATGGAGTATCTATTCCCCACAGAGTAGTTTCTTCTGGGCCAGATGGCCAATGCTTATTCTACTCTTTGGCTTTAATTGTACATGACACAATTCACTGGGGTTTGAGTTGAGGACCAGAGTTGTTAGTCATGTTTCAAACAATTGGCGCAGGTTCAAACCAAATACTTTAAAAGTAACAGGAGATATTTATTCAACAAAAAAAGAATATATCATGGATATGAGCAAACCGGTAACTTTTCGAACCTCCTGTGAAATTCAAGCAGCATCCGAAATATTTTTTATGAATTTCAGGTGTACACAGATGGTTATTTGTTGTGGGAGAGTTTTTGCGAACCGATTGAGGGAGTAGAGAGGCTAAGGTTTACTGGGGAACTGACGAGAGGCCACTTTGATGTTCTCATTCCTCTTACACCTTCTTTACCTGACAACTCAATGGAACATTAGTGTGGAGGAAATACAGTCAGCTTCCCAATCCCAGGTTTCAGACGATGGTCTCCAAATTTCTCAAATTCCAACCCTATCAGAACAGTGTACATCATCATCTGATGCAATTCGGTCGCATCCAGAACAAATAAAAAAAAAAAAAACGAGGAAAAAAAGACGAAAGCGTTTTCTAATACAAATCGTGTAAAAGCACATAGGCAAGCGATAAAAAACCACTGTCTCAAAATACACACAGAATCAGCTAAAATACTTTAAGATGTAACATTTGCTGATAGGTAACCATATTATTGCAATAGCGAACATTGTCCCAATCATTGTAGCTAACATTGTCAGCTAATAGTATTATATTATAGACAAGTAAGCGCATGGACAGGGAATAGACGATACATAATATATTATAATACGTTATTATAATATTGTAATAATTATCCCTTACATATTGAATTATTCTTAGAATTCTATATAGAGTGCATACACTAATACCTCACTCAAAATCATTAGTCACTAAATAAATACTGCTTACATTATAATGATCACTATTTTTCGCATTCTTATTATATTATAATGTTATAATTATGCAATTTCAAAATATGATATAATATTTTTTGACAATATATTGACTTGTGTAATTTGTTGACCTTTATTATCCTCTAATATTAATACTGATACAAATATAAATCGGTCATAGAAGTTATCACTTCCAACGTGTGGTCTTTAAGCACACCTAATGTTTTTCCAATAATTCTTCTTCTACACAGAGGTTGTGTAGATTTCTTTACGGTTTCTGGTTCCAGATTCTGGTCATTTGTGGTTTTCTCTAGTTTCATAAAACTGATGAGATGAGTTGGATGATGAACAGGGCCAGATTTAGCATGGGGCAAAGTGGGACCGTGCCCATAGCGGCAAATTTTTAGGAGGGGCAAAACAACAAAAAAAAAAAAAAAACTGGAATTTGGGAAATAATATTACAGTACTGTACTATGTTTTAGAACAAAACTAAAACTCCATTACAGTTTTACAACAGCATGCGTATGAGCGTCTGACATAGATGTAGTCATGAATGAGCTAATGCTAAGTTATTCGTTTGACTCAAACTAAATGTACGCCTGTACACTGACGTGTTTGTGTGTGTGAGAGAGAGATGTGGCCACTGCTTCGTGCATCCTCGGCTCCGTTCGGCGGCCAATCAATAAACTTCGTGCCTTCGGCTAACACCGAGAAAGGCGAGAAATCACAGTTGTCTGTTTTGTCATTCGTTCAGGTCAGTCTTATTGTTGTTTGCGTTTCACTATCACCACTTTTTCACTCTTCAGTGCGATTCGTTCAGTGTAAAACTGATTTACTGTACTTTTGTTATTAAAGTTTTAAACGTAGTAGCCTATAGTAATGTAGTGTAGTGTGTTTTAAAGAAAAGTGTTTTCAAACTCAACATGGATGGACGTAATTGTTTAAACTGTATAATAAACTTGAAATATGTGATTTGAAATTGATGTGTCTTTTATTATTTTGCAAAACCACTTCTGAATTTCACCTTGTAAAAATTACGTAATAACGTAATTAAATTTGTAAAAGTGAAATTAGACATAGCCCCCTCACCTCCTGTTTATGTAATCATGCAAAAATATTAATAAAAATTGAGTATAATATTTCTCTAAAGATGAAACATTTATTTGTTTGTAATTCAAACTACATATATAAATTTTAATTCAATTCAAATTTTAATTGTAATTCAAAACAACCGGAAAGGTTGTGGCACTATATCGTTGATTCCGTTTTACGTGTTTTTTTTTTTTTACCTTGTGTTGTTTTTATTCAATTGATAGCAAGGCAGCTCAAACTCCTCGAGAGTTCTTGACTGAATTTATTGAACTATATCGGAGTTTTACCTGCTTGTGGCTCATTAAGAGCAAAGAATACTCCGAAAGGAATGAAAAAGACCTTGCGCACAAAGCGCTCGTTCAAAAATACAAGGAGTTTGATCTGTTGGCAGACAGAAACACTGTTGTTAAAAAAATTAATGCATTGCTTACGGATTATAAGAATGAACTATTAAAAGTTAAATATTCGTCAATGAAGTTTGGACAAGAAATCGTTGCATGTAAACAGTACTCACACTTTCAATTTATTGTAACGATAAATTGTTACGATTTATCGGAGCGTGGATACCTGGCTTAAAGCTCAATGGTGCTCGACCGGGATATTTTAACAATAATATAGAGATACCTTTGGTTTCGTCAAGATTTCAACTTTCTAAAACTGACACCCAATCAAACGTCACTTGCATAGTTCTAAAGATATGGAATTCTCTGTAAACTTTTGCAATTGGGCAAATTTCAACGAATAAAACAGTACATTTTGAGTTCGAGATATCTTTTATAATTCAAATTATTTCAATAGACTTTTTATATCTATTTATATACCAAAGTTCAATCTTTCGTTTGGTGTAAAGCAAACTATATTTACTCTAACGGTTTTTTTCGTACAGTTCTGAGAAATACTGACAAATGGTAAATTCAAAACTCGACTTTCTCACGCTTCCGAATTAGCACTTCCAACGGTTTTTCACACAGAACGTCGTTTTTGATGGGATAAGTTCAATTCGTTTGATCTAATTTTGTGATTCAAATAAAACTAAGTCAAATACTTTTATGAAATAATAATTTACAAGTATACAGTTCAATTCTTTGATTTATTCTCTACACTTTCTTATAATAATATTTCATATTTGGGCAAGGAATATATTCCTAAATTACTATTCATACTAGGCCTAGTTTTGTGAGTCTTTGAACTGGTGTTTTCAAAATAAGAAATTTGAAATTGATAAATATTTTTATACAGTTCTATTAAGGACTAAATCTATTACGAAATCTATTACATTTACGAAAAAAATACAAAAAATGTTTACTACTTTTTATGTAGGCCTAAAGTTGAACTTTTTCCTTTCGTTACTGAAAATTTTTATTTCTTGAGCTAATAACTTTGTAAATTTTACATCAATCATTTTTTTACTGGCATATATAAATTCTTTGAACCTTTCTCTACAAAAAAGCTACTGAACACTTTTGGATTGGTTTATAATTACTATGTTTGACGAATTTTTGAAAATATGCTCGCACACGCACCGACATGGCCGGATTTCAGAAAAACGTTAGCATTAACACTTCTAGTGTTAATTGTGGGGAGGGCGGCAATTTTGCGGGGCCCATAGGCGCAAAGTATGTAGATCCGGCCCTGATGATGAATGATGTACATTATACTGTATTTGTTTAATGGTAGATGAGCTGTTCTTTATATTGCAATTTTGTACCGTTTCAAATATTGGATAGACCGCAAAAAAAGCAGCTGGTGAAGGGCCCCGAAGCTTCCGCTATGCAGGCCTATATAAAAATAATAATATCCGACAAAGTTGTTGTTAATAATATTGCAAAATTTGGATACAGAATGTCTATTTCTAGCCTCCACAACCGATTAAGAAATGCCCAGCTGTTATAGATGCAACAAAAGAAGGACCACCATGTTGGCAGCCCAATACATTATTTCCAGAAATTAAGGCTGCTTTCGTTGGCAGTGAAGACTGTCTCACTTTGAACATTTACACTCCAAAAGTAAGTAAACCTTCGTGAATTGCTTGGTTATTTCTACTTTCACTCAGTTTAACAGAACTTTGTTTTTAAAGTTAAAAGCAATTAGTACACCTAGTGTTATTAATGAATGTCCAAACGAAAGAAGAGGTATTGCAGTTACTCTTATGGTGAGACCTAAGGTCGGGAGTGGTTAGTGAGCACCGATCAAGGTCCCCAGAACACGTTTTGGGGTGTCATTAAAAACATGCAGATAGATTAATTACTTCATTTAGCACAACACATATCGGATTGTGGCCACTACTGCTTGTTTGATTTGAAGAACTTTAGACACAAATGAGTAGTTAATGTTTAATTAATTTTATTCCTTCCTCACTATTCAATTGCATTTTATGCTGAGAATTGTCAGTGTTAGAAGAGCTGTTATAAAAAGAAGTTAAATCTAATTTTACTTTTTTATAGGCAAATACAGAAAAAAGAAGAAGCAATTATTTACAAGATACATTGGCCACAGGTATAGATAGAATCAATTAGAATGGTGTGTAGGGAGGGTAGTGCGAGAGAGACAGAGTACCTATCCCACCACATTTCCCCTACCAAGACTAGGCAGCGCGGCGTACAGTCAAGTTTATACACACCACATATACAACACAGCCACACACGTCTGCAGATTTGACACTGACTGTACTTTTTTTACTATTTAACTGAGACTGAAGTTGATGGGAGGCGGGCTTTCCTGTGCATGAGCAGCCCGCTCGCCATTCTAAATGTGTTGTACTATAATTTGGTTTAGGTAAACAACTTAACACCCATTAGGCGCGTGCATTGCGTTAATATGTAGCATAGGGAACCAGTAGACGCTACCATATTATACTGTACATTAGCTGAACATGTTTTAATATTTATTTATTTAATTTTTGTTGAACTATTAAAGCTAGTGGACACAATTAGCCGTTATATGTTTGAATCATTATATGTTGTTTATTGTTTTCAATTCTTTTTGTTTACTTTGTTCTTAAATAGAAAGTACATAACCATTTCCTAATAATAAAATTGTCAACGAATCCAAAGAGAACAGTCCATACAATCAATTGTTTCTAGAACCTTTTAATTTCAGTTCAGTAATGAACATTACCAACATTTATTCTATAATGTTGAATATTGACATAGAAAACAATTTGCTCTCACGTTCCTTTCTCATTATTCTGTTTAGATAGACTGCGATGAACTTTTACCAGTCATGGTCTACTTGGTAGAAGGATCATGGGTAATAAATGGAGCACCTAGAGGACTGCATGGTCCTGAATATCTGATGGACGAAGACGTTGTTCTTGTAGTGCCTAATCACAGACTCAATATGTTTGGTGAGTTAATTTCATAGTTATTACGAGTGTAAAATGAATTGGGAAACAAATAAGATTACAGTTTCAAGCAAAAGTAACACCATGACTTTCTTATCACTGGCAGCTTAGCAGAAATAGAAATTTGCTCTGTATGCTTGATTTCTTAAGTTTTGAATCAGTCTTACCAGTCTTTAGCTGTGTGCAAAAACTCAAAATTGTTAAATAATTTCAAGCGATTAATTGACTTCATTACCAGGCAAGTTTAATCCACAGTAAATACAAAATAATTCGACCATGCAGCCAAACCGCTGATGTGAGTTGAGCGGATTTCCAAAATTAAATTTAGTTCATGTTTTAGGGTTTCAACCAACTATTAGCTGAATAGCTGCCTCCGTGTACGAAATAGAGGCTATTATTAGAATTTGTTTGCATCTCAGTTTCTAGCCCCGGCACTCGCACTACTTCGATTTGGGACTTTGTACCTCGACTTTGCAGCTTCGTGTTATGGACTATTTCGCTTCGCCCGCAGCGGACAAACTCACTTCGCATCCTAGACCTCGTCTTCGGATCAGAAGCTGCCCTCACAGTAAAACCCCCCACATGGATTTAAACCGTATATTTTTATGGTATTTTATGTTTTGATTAATTTTTGGGGAACCAGACAGGCTATTAGGGCATGTAAAAAAACAAAATTTGCTGAATAATCTCCTATGTTAGTTTGTTTACATAAAACTCCATAAAGTTTCTAGTAAGAAAAATCTCAACAAATTGTTACTTCCTGTCAAAAGAACATGCTTCCAGTTGTTGGATATTTTTGGGTAACAAACTCGTTCGAGCGACTTAGAAAACCAATGTGTGTACCAAATCGAACGGAAAATGAGGTTGTTATAGTGCAAACTCATATAGATATATATACAATTTTTAACCCTTTAACCCCTTAACGGTTCATTAAATTTACTACTTTTTGATACCAAAATGGTAATTTTTTTTGTTGCTCAAATTAAAGTTTAAGTTTTTTAAACTATATTTTTAATAAGAAAAAATAATTTTTATGGTAAATAATTATGATAAATAAATATCATATCACCCATATTTTGAGGGCCTACTAGGTGGTCAGATTCATCAAATTGAAAATCTTCATCCTCTTCAGAACTTATTTCACTAAGTGTATCACTGTCACTATCACTCAAGTCCTCGAATAATAATAAATTAACATAACTGTCGTTTAAATTTGCCGTATTAAAAACAAAAACTTTATTCTAAAACATTAGCGTACATAACAGCAGAAAGCTAACCTAAAAACCAGCGCACTACTCTCTACATCAAAACACAGCAGCTGGCTGTAAGCAGACATGGCCCATAGAATTTCGTTGTTGGATAACAACTGTAATGCATATTTTTCTCACAGATGCTTGAAATATTAGTTAAATGACCTAACAATAGATAGCAGTACTAACCGACAGCTTTAGTGGACATTAAACGGATTAAAATTAGTCATTGATTGCTGCGTCCACTATATTCGACAGTAGCACTTTCGAAGCGTTTTGCTGGCATCCATTAAAGTCGACATAAACCGTAAAGGGGTTAAGTACCGACAATTTTGGGAGAAAGATGATTTTTGCAGTAAAATGTTAGTAAAATGCGAACTAAATTATTAAATATAAAATCAGTACAAAGGCAATAAAAGATAATTAGATTGTTATGATAAAAGTACAGTAGAGCGTCGAAAATCCGAACTAATTGGGACCAAGGGGGGTTCGGATTATCAATTTATTCGGATTTTTGAAAATAACCAAGAAAATGCCATTTAGGCTAAAATATATGCCCTTTAATTGATTAAAGTGGTTAAACAGTACAAGCAGTAATGTAATTACAATACAGTATGTAAGGCAACTTATATATATTATAAATAAAATATTAAAAAAAAAATAAAAAAAATACTGTACAGTGTACACTACTGTATGTACGACACACTGTTATAATGATTGCACAAAGATAAATGAATGAACTTTCTGTATGTTTACAGCTAGCACGAATTTTTGACGTTTCGGATATTGACGTTCGGATTATCGACGCTCTACTGTAAACAATTACCGTAAATTTGACTCTAACTCCATATTCGACACTCGATAAGAAGGGTAAGAAAAAATAATTTTACCGTGGATCGCCACTTCATTTTGATTCAAATAATGTTATTCATTCACACAAAAATTTTTATTCTCTTTGGGTGATAAATAAACTGCACAGACATTTTAATAATGTCAGAATCAGGAAACATTATCTCCCAACATTTCACTCAAAGGCGATTTGGAACGACACATTTTCAATCAAAACAATAAAAATTTAACGTTAAATAACTTAAAACTAGCTGACCCGTGCGAAGCATTCGCATTCTAACTTACTTAAATCCCACTTAATTAAAGTACACACCGTATATTTAGTACCGTATAGTGCGTATTTAGTGCGTCATATAGCAATGTAGTGGCGTAACGGCAGCTCTCCAGCTGGGTATTGTTGTCAGTGTTGCCAACGCCAGGAAAATTGTATTTTTTCGTATAATTGTATTTTGTATATTTTTCCGGTGTAGCGGTTAAGGAAAGCTTTAAAATGATGCCTCATTCATGTAATTTGATGATGTATTAAGGAAGTTATGGCGTACCGACAAAAAAATGGCCTTGAGAAATAATATATGTGATGAAATAACACAACTTGGATAAACAAAACACAGACGATAGTAAGCTATCAGCTGTCAAACATGAGCCCTCATAATCTTCGTCGTTTCTCACTATTTACAGATCATAGATTCTATACCAGAAAGAACATTGTCTGTGCATAGAGTATAAGAGCATAGAGCGGATCTTTATTTAATCTTATGGAAGCAAGAAAGGAAATTATAGACGCATTGGCAAGGCTACAAATGTCGATATAGTAGACGTCCGATTGATCGGACGCACCTCAAAATGTGTTCTGGGGACCACCATTGGTGCTCATTGGCCACTCCCGACCTTAGGTCTCACCATAATGAGTCACTAGAATAGCCCATCTTTCCTATGAAAATTTGCTAATTTGGCACTCTCCATTGGTCCCCAAATAAATTTTACCAAACAAATTAGCAATTTATGGTTAAGAATTTTAACTGGTCTAAAATTATACCATTTTCTGATTCTGAACTGATGTTGAATTAGTGTAATAATTATGCCCGAATATAAATAACAAAAGTTGACAAAATCTAAATTATTATGTTTTATATGATAAGGTCAGTTGTTAATGCTTACTTTGTTTAAGAATTTAGTATTTATCTTGAGAACCTCTAATGTAAGAAGGAATTATTAAAGAACAGAGATATTAATATTAATCAGTGGCGCACCCGCGGGGGAGGGGGGGGGTGTTAGAACCTCCCCCATTGCCATGAAAACAATTGTATTATGAATTAAAAATTCAGGAAGGATAACAATAAAAAAAAGGTAACAGAAAAAACAACACAGATTAAACGGTAAAACAAACACGAATAAACAAATATTAGATGGTGAAAATTTATTCCTTCATTAGTTGTATAAAATTTACTGAAACTACTAAAAGAAGAAAAGTCTCGCTAGTGTAATCCATACGTGTGTGTATTGAAACTCGCAGTGCTCATCTCGTGAGACTTCTCGCTGATTGATTCTATACAACATACAAATTATTCATTTAGGTTTTAGGTTTAATTTTAAGATCATTTAAGATGGTGATAAGACAAGGAACTAACATTATCTGTAACATTTAGACCTTTGTTAAATTTACTTTAAACTTTGTAAAGTTAAACCTTACATTTTTCATACTATCATCTTTCACCAATAACCTCGCCCCCCATTCAACAATCCTGGCTACGCCATTAATTTCAACATTTAAAAAAATTAGAAAAAAAAATATTATTTTTAGGTTACATGTCTACTGAGGATTACGTAGTGCCAGGAAATATGGCTTTAAAAGATCAAGTAGCCGTTTTACGATACGTGAGAGACAACATAGAGTTCTTTGGTGGCGATCCAGATAGCGTCACATTATTTGGACAAAGTGCCGGAGCTTCAGCGATAGCTCTTCATATGCGTTCTCCACTAAGTAAAGGTAAATAATTAGATTTTTACGATTCAAAGTAAACACACTATATTAAAAAAGTTTGCCTTGGTGTCAAGTTTTAGATTGCATTAGATTATTCTGGGGTGGATTCCTCCTTGGAGAAGGCTTCCTTACACGTCAACCTTTGGTTTATTGTGTCCCCTGTGTCCCAAATAAAATAGATTTTGAAGCAAGTATGGCTCCAAATCAGTTTATAACTCGCATCTCAATGGGTTTCTCACGGCCGTATTATCCGAGTTTTTTTTATTTTTCTGCACATCTATGGCACAATATTTTTCAAATGATTTAAGTTTCATTCCTCTCCTTTTACAATAAATACTAAAAAAAGGTACTACAAAGTTCAATGTTCACGTATTAATATAATGATAAAAATATAAGTCGAATTTTACCCAAGTAGAAGAAACTCTAAACTAAAAAGTAGAACGACTATTTTACATAAGTATTCACTAACAAATCATCTGTATTACAAGGTGATGGACTAGTGACGTACTTTTATTTAAGATTAAATGAATTTGTACAGGTTTGTTTACAAAAGGCATTTCAATAAGCGGGACAGCTAACAGCCAGTATTCATTAATTGGAGTAGGATCACCTTTAAAGTTCACCAGGGATGTAGCAGCTGATGTGAACTGTACGAGGAACTGTACAAGAGATATGGTTAACTGTTTGAAACAAGTTAAAGCTGAAGATCTCGTGAGACAATATTTGATCCGTGTGGTAAGTCTTGAATGTGTTTCAGATAAATGAAATAAGTACAACTGTTTTTGTTATTAACGAATTTTCATAGGAAAGATGAGCTCTTATGGCGAGACCTAAGGTTCAGAGTGGTCAATGAGCATTGATTATGGTCCCCAGAACATGTTTTGGAGTGTCATTAACAGTTTTATACGTTTTTGGGGATTTAGCTAAATAAATAAATATGGGAGAACATTCTGCACGTTTGTTTTTTACACAACCTTATTGCCCATCTGGTTGACTCAAAATCCATCAAAACGTAAATTACCATGAAAGAACCTGGTTCAAATCCAGCGGAGTTTGCCCGCTGCGAGCGGACGAAGCACGTGAGCTGGGGCAGGAGGATGAGGTGCATGCAGGCAGCTGTTGAACGCCTCCATGAATCGACCGATTTCCCAAATAGTCGGTTGAAACCCTATAACAAATAAACTTAATTTTAGAAATTTGCTAGACTCACGTCAGAGGTTCAACCATGTGATCGAATTACTTACATTTCAGATGAATTAAATACTTACAAGTTTTTATTATTTTTTTGACAGCGTTATCAAAGTGGTGACAGCTCAATTAGTGGTGTGGACGTAAATTAAACAGGTTTGAAACATTCTGACCTAGGTGGTGTTGTTTGGAGGGAATAGCAGAACGGAGTTTCTCTTCTTGACAGTACACAAAATGATGATAATAATGTCTGGCAAAACTTATTCTGTAGAATTATTTTTAATCTCTGCTTAACACAAAACATAACTAATTTACACTCACTTAAGAAGTAAAGTCAATAATTTTTTTCAGAGGTAGATCACTGATTCGACTTTAGGATTTCCCGCATCGCCGCATGAACATAACATCATTTGATGTTGAAGCGTGTTGTTCGGCGTAGCATAGTGTAGGTTTACACCATCCGTTTTTTCCCCTTCCTTTGCGTTTTGGTTAACACATTGACAACACATTAATTCTAATGGGCCTGTTGAACTGTCCGGCTTTGTTTCCTTCACGTTTTAAATCCGTTTTGCGGGAAGGAAGGTACCGCAACAAGCGTCCGGTGAAACGGATACGTCAGAAAAATAGAAGGGTTAGATACAACAGCTAGGCGCTAGTAGTGTTGTTGCCACCTGCCGGTTGTGTTCATCCGTTTTTCTCCTCCGTTTTCGTTATCTCGAAGGAATTAAATTTTTTTCTCGATCTTTTTGTCAAGACGATGCGGTACTAATGGACAGACTGCGGGATGACAAAACAGACAGTCTCAACAACCTATCCCTTCCCTTCCGATTTTAGAAGAAATCGGAATCGTAACGCAACGGAAGGAAAAAACGGATGGTGTAAACCTACACTAAGGCGAGGTCAAGAGCATTTGCCGCGTCTGATATGAGTTCAGTTTGAGCGTCCACCTCCTCCTTGCTTTCCTCCGAGCCGATCAATGCTGTATAGATCTGACAGTAGCAGATGTTCCCGCACTTAATTTAATTTAACAAGTCAATATGTTGATATTATTTATGAACTCCCACTAAACCGAACAGTGTTCTGTCCCAATTAGTTTGGAATAGCGGGACTCTAATGCAGTAGTTAAACACACCAAACTTTTAGAACATCGTTATCATGATATTTTATTTATCTCACTTACTTGATTGTCGTCTTTGGCAGTTTGAATTTTAGCTAGTGGAAAGATGGAGGAACAAGTTTTTTTAATTTTCATTGGATTCCGTTACTTAAAGAGCCCTAAAAATAGAACAGTTTAGTCAAGCAAATTTCTTGAATATTAAATTGGAAAGCAATAAAAAAAATCATTTGCAGAAGTGAACAGCTTAAAAACTAAATTTGAGATGCTAGTAACTTTGTCTAGCTATTTGGAGACCATTGAAGGCAACTGGTTCTCATTGCTTTGATAGATCTAAGTATAGAGAAACTAACTGGTTGGGAACAGCCACCCACCACCACTCACTGCCTGCCAGAGCGGCTTATTACTTTTGATCATTCAAATCATATTCAGGGCCGGCTTTACTTATGAGGGGGTACCCAAAAGTAACCGGAATTGCGCGACCATAGGCGTGGCTTGCGTAGTACGCATTCCTGCCGCCAGGCATGTACAGTTCAGCTCGTCAACAGTTCAGTGATACCATTGTCGTCGACCTAGCTTGTTTTGTTCCTCTGTAGTGATAGTTTTTGCTGATGTTGTTTTGTTTTTTATGATGGCGAGTTTAAGTGAACAACGTCCGGCTGTGAAATTTTGCTTCCTGCTTGGTAAAAACGCCGCTGACACTGTTTCAATGTTGAAAGCAGCTTACAAAGATGATGCTGTGGGAAAAACTCGAGAGTTACGAGGGTTTGCTCGGTTTAAAAATGGTGACATGTCGATTGAGGACAAACCTCATTCTGGTCGTCCATCAACTGCCCGAACAGATGAAAATGTCGAGAAAATTCGAGAACTTGTGCTCGCAGACTGTCGACAGATCATTGATCAATCAGAGTTTAGTGAAGTATCTTGGAGTTCGGTTCAGCAAATTTTAACCGAAGATCTGGTAACGAAAAGGGTCGCTGCCAAGTTCGTGTCTCGTGTTCTAACTGACAGTCAAAAAGAATGTCGAGTTGAAACATGTCGAGCTTTGAAAAATCAGCTTCGAACTGATCCAGAATTCCTGACAAAGGTCATTACTTGTGATGATCATGGTGCTATAGTTATGACCCCAAAAAAAAAGCAACAGTCAAGGGAATGAAAGCCGTCGTCATTGTCACCCAGTCTAAAAAAATGTCATGTCTAAGAAAACGTTCAATTTTTGTTGTTTTTTTTTTTTTTTGTTGTGAAGGTTGTAGTTCATTCAGAATTTTTTCCACCAGGTCAGACCGTTAATCAAGCTTTTTATTTTGAAGTTTTAAGAAGATTGCGCAACAGTGTTGGACAAAAAAGACACCATTTGTGGCAGATGGAAGACTGGTTTTTCCACCACGACAATGACCTAAGCACACACAGCCATCTCTGTTCGTCAGTTTTTGGCAAAAAGTAGCAGGTTCTGCTGCCCCACACAACTTACTCACCTGACCTGGCTCCGTGTGATTTTTTCTTTATTTCAGGCATGCAAAATGGTACGAAAGAACTCAGATTTGAGAACGTTGATGAAGTGAAGCAAAACAAGGGAGGAGCTGTCAACCATCACTGAGGATGAGTACAAAAAACTGTTTTGAACAGTGGAAGCACCGATGGGACAAATTATCAATTGTAATGGAGAGTACTTTGAAGGGAACAAGGTTGTTTTGTAAAATTTTTTAAATATATAGCTTTTAAAAAATAATTCCAGTTCTTTTGGGTACCCCCTCGTATCTTGCTCCGATGGGCAAGCATCTGCCGCTTCCTCTTCCATTATACTCATAGGCCTATACAAATATATTTGTGTTATTTACTAGATGTCCATATATAATTGGTATTAGGATAGTAATCATTAATTCTCTTTTTAGTTTTTTTGTTGTTTATTATTATTCCCCTACACACTGATCAGTAAGCACAAAAATTCACTGGACAAGCAATGAAAGTTTGAACAGTAATTTTTACTATACTTTGCAGGAAAATAATACACGTTCAACTCTTAAAACATTTTCTTCAAATGCAGGACTTCTATATAATCTGAGCAAAGATATTGTGATTATATTACCTAATGAAACCATTTTTTCAGTTATGTGATGCGGAATTTGATAAGAGACCTCTTGACGCAAATTTTTGAAATTGAGATTTTGTTATTTCCTTAAAGAGGGTTGATTTCTGAACAATTTAACACAAAAATCATAATTCTATCTTAAAAATTAACGAAGTTGTGGTCAATTGAAAATTAGTTACGGAAAAAGGTAGTTTTGAGAAAAACGTAATTAAAGTTTTGAATACCAATTATGCCAAGTTTTGTTTATTTCATGCCAACGCATGTATTATTTTTTATGCAGCTGCTTACCACAGAGTAAGCTACAACCTTGCACAATTAAGAAATTTTTAATCATTGTGATTTTTAATAATAGATATTGTCTAGATTATTTAATCTAATAATACAAAAGGATGTTTGTTGGATTTTAAGCCTGTTTTTATTACATTTTTAACCAGTCAAAGAAAAGGTCCATGTTGTCGGGAATGCTATCAAAATAATCAGAAAATGTTCTACTATTAGTAAAAACTACAGTTAGTTGCCTGAAACTCGCTAGATTACTTTCTACTACTTTCTGAGACACTGCAAGCAAAGTTAATCATTATGAAAAGGGACCTCTTGTTGCAACCATGTTATTTCTCCATAACGACAAGAGGTCTCTTTTCTCAGAAATGACATCTGTTGCTTAGATACAATTTTTCGATTATTTCTCGAATACAAAATACTTTACAATTGATATTATCTTGTAAATAAGGAGTTGGGCAACAATAATCCAACAAAAAATAAAATTTGATATTTTTGACCCTGACTACTTATTTTGCCTGTACTGAAAATTTTACTCTCCCGACAAGAGGTCCCTTTTCATTTTACGCACATATATAAAGAATATATTACCTAGATAAGATTACAAAAGGTGGAGTTTCTAATGCTTAATGTTACTAGCTGCAAAATAGTTCATGATTTTGTCACTCTCAGGTTAATTAAATCTTTTTATGTCTCGTTTTGGCGTTGGCAAAGTCCACACGCACTCCATTGACTGACGCTTGCTTTCTGGAGTCTTATACGAAACCCATGTTTCATCTCCCGTAACAATACGATCAAGAAATTGGTCTCCATCTTTGTCATATTGAGTCAAAAATTCAAGGGCTGCCCCATGCGTTTCGCCTTATGGTCATCCGTCAAAATCTTAGGCACCCACCGAGCACACACTTTCTTGTAACCAAGATTATCTGTCACTATCTCATGTAGGAGTGATCGTGAAATTTGTGGAAAAGAGTCATGTAAAGTCGTCAAAGTGAAACGTCGATTTTCCTGAATTGTTTCTTCAACTTTTTGCTTCAGTTCATCCGTTACTAGTGATGGCCTCCCGCTCTGATCTTCATCATGCACGTTAGTTCTTCCTTGGTTAAACATGATAGACCACTTTCTTACTGATGACTCATTCATCGCATCTTCACCATAGACAGCTTTAATTTGCCTATAAATTTCAATGGGCTTAACTTTTTGAGCATTCAAAAAGCGGATTACACTCCGTACTTCACATTTGGTGGGATTTTCGATTAGCGCCGCCATTTTAAAACGCTGCGAAAACAAGTAGCGTGACCATACAGCAACAAGACTCACATCACACTGAAGAGAAAGGAAGGGGCAAGCGGCCACGCACGTAATCACAGTAGTGGGGGATCCGCGATGCGCATTCATTCTTTACTTTCTGGCCGACCCTCGTATTTCTAAACTAAATACTGGAACTAAATTGTTTAAAAAATCTTTATATTTCATATTAATTACGTACACTATGGTTGAATGTTTCTATATAAAATTGTGTTTTTCTACTAAAAACATCTATTAACAAAAAATGTAGGTATTTGTTTTATCTTTGTGAAAATGTGTCTTAAAGTTCTGCTTGTGATACTTCCAGCTTTCACAAATAGAAGTCAAGGTGATATTACTTCCTGTGATTGAAAGAAAGGATGTGGTCGGAGCATTTATGACCAGAACATCTCTTGTAACAAAAAGTAACTATCCATGGATTACCGGATTCACTGCCCAAGATATAGCCTATAAATATGCAAGTAAGTTAACAAATCATGCTATCAACATAACAGGTCCAAATTGAAAAAAAGTAAGCCTGTACAAATATTATGTTATTAGCGAATTTCTATAGGAAAGATGAGCGGTTGCAGAAACCACTCTGAGCTGTTGGGTCGTTGACCAAGCCATGTGCGAGAGAAGCGTTTGATACTCGTCAAGCAAAGGAAAAGAACAATTGTAGTTTCCCTCGTTTCACATCCGCAGACAGGTCGTCAAGGAAGCGACAGTATGCTCCACATTCCAACTTTCAGTGGATTACTTTCAAAATGTCAAGTCCTTTATGAAGTAATAATGATGAGCATGTATTATTATATTACCACTATGTCAAACAGTCCAGGAGTATCAAAACGATCACTTTAAAATCAAGGTTGTGAGATGAAGCGTACAAATATCGCATCCTTGACGATACCAGAACGACCCGTGTGTGGACTGCCTAAGTCGCTCGGATGAATTCGTTCGCCAAAAAATCCAACAACCGGAAGGACATTTTTTGGTGGGAAGTAACTACTTTATGATTTTTCTGATCATAGTAAAACTTTTTAGAGTTATATCTAAAAAAATTAATGTAGTATATTATTCTGCACATTTTGTTTTTTTACACGACCTTGTGGCTCGCTTGGTACCAACAAAATCGATCAAAATGCAAAATACCCGGTTAAATCCTCATGGTGAATTTTACCGTTCTAATAATATATTTCGTACACAGATAGGATTCAACTGGATCCCGAAGAATGAGCTGTAAAACCAAAGTTGTGATTAGGGCAGAGGTAGAGACTTGGATCCTGAAACGTTAGCAGTAAGGCCAGAGTTTTTGCATGTATGACAGGAATTTTTGTATTGGATAGAGAGATAATTTATGAAACATAACATTTACAATATTGTTTACAGTTTCATTTGTTTTTACAAATTTTTAATGTAATATAAAATAAATTGAGTAATAACTGTGTACAAAATAAATTTTATCATATTTTTTAGTGTACTGTAAAACACCATTGGGAATTGAAAAAACATTGGCACGGTTGGACGAAGAATTTACATCAGGTCGTGGAGCAATGAGTCTCCTTATTGATGATACATCATCTGATCCAAATGGGCAAGCTGCCAAGATAAAGGATTATTACTTTCAAAATAAATTAATTTCACCTGCAACCAAACATGAATTCATTGATGTAAGTTAATTTTGCAACTTTTGAATTTGAAATTTTTATGCAAAACATTTTAAACTGGAATTAAATTTATGCCAAATATATAGTACTATTGGCTCCCATTGCTTAAGCGAAATCAATGCAAAAAGATTATTGTATACCCTGATATTTTCACGGAAATCGTGATTGAGCAGTAACCTATACCTAGCTAATGTAAAATAAAGATCTAGATAGACATGAGTTGTAATTTCAACATTAATATTTAAACAAACAACATTTCAAACCAATTCTGATATTACCAACTAAAGGAAACAATATATAATATGTAGCACCAGATGTTTGACTTATAATACAGTAAGCTTTTTGTTTGCTTTTGTTTTGCTAATCTAAAAAAAACTGTTATATGAACAATTACCTGATTTTAAATTTGCCAAATTGGTTGCAAATAAACATGTTTTGGTTCATTGTAGGCCCGACCTAAAATTACGCCTCATTTTTAAACCAAATCAGCTGTTTTATTTATAATAATATGTAACAACAGACGTTTGAATTAAATTGTAATGTAGTAAGCATTTTTTGTTGATTTTTGTTTGCGTTTGCTCCATTTTGTTAGTATAACCTAAAAAAGCTGTGAATAGTAATAAATTGATTCTAAACTTGCTAAGTTGGTTGCTATAGTAATATATGTAAACAAGCAAGTGGTGCTAAGCTTTTGATCCAAACAGTTATTTTATCTTTTATGGGGCTGGGAGTTGGCCCCAAATTTTTTCCATTGTCTTTGGATCTATGAGAAAGTGAGAATAGGATGATTAGTTGGAAGTAGCGCCAGAGTCAAGTTCACTCCAGGGCTTTCCAAATCCACTCTAACTTAATATTTTAAATTTAAAATAATTCATTGTATTATTGTTTATTTACAGATGTACACCCACATATACATAGGCTGTCCTATGATCCGTGATGTTTTCAACAATTTGGGGAAAACTTTTGTATACTTATTTGATCATCTAGGACAGTATACAATGATCTATCCAGATGGATTACCAAAAAACGACAGTATTGGTAAGTATACTTATATCCAGTTATGACGGCCAATTAATTTCCTTTAGTTTCCAGTTTTCATGAAGTGCTCAACAATACAGGCCAGTAAGGAGTATTTCCCTCATTGCCCAGAATGTATTGAAACTAAATTTAGGTCCATTGTTAATGTTTACTATTGGTCCAGTGAACCCTCACATTATGATCCAAGGAAACCGTCGTAACCTGAAAATTATCGTTATGATTTCAAAATCCCATTTCCACATTTCAAAATCGGAAATTTTGGCATAAATAAGTATGTACCGAATCTGACTGCAATACTGACTTATATTTTTTTAAGGAAATTGTTAAATGAATAAGCATACCTTATATTCTGAACACTTAGAATTTCTTTTACTGTACTTTAGTCTTTACGCTATGACACTGCACTTTGATAACTATTCAAGAATTTTTAATTTACAATGATGTACCACAACTTTGGTTGCGTTAGTAATGGTTTTAAGGTATTAGTTCTTAACAAATACAAGTTTAAGTAGTTTTGTTGACAAAACATAATAAAATTAACTTGAAAAATAAGTTTGTGTACACAATCCACTTTCTATAGCTTACTGTACTATCGTCCGAAATAACGATATTTAGCTAGATACATAAGGTTACATTTTTAGCTTTAATGTCAAATTAGGTTGTGATATATGTTTATCGGTTGTACAAAAACAGACAGATGGAATAGTGTGTTGCTATATGTGTTACAAGTACTGGTGTGGAGGCAGACTTCACACACGTACAGGTTAAAATGTACAAGTTGTTATTTTGCAGGCACTGCTGTACATGGAGATGAGCTATTGTACTTGTTCACGATGAATAACACTTTTCCTAATGCAAAACTGAATGCATCCGACACAAACATCTCCAAGATGATGGTGAAACTTTTTACAAATTTTGCAAAATATGGGTGAGTTTGTGAGTGCTATAATATATATATACAATGTACAGGGTGGGGCAGAATGAACTCCCTACTTTCAAACACTCATTGTAGAGCGCGCAGGTGGGTTAGCGGAGTGGGAGCAGTGGCGTTATGGGGGGGAATCGACGCCATTTTCATTTCAGTAGTCGGCATGAAGTTGTCTGGTGAGCATCGAGGGTTTGTCGTAGAAACGTTCTTTAAAAACAATGATAGTGTGGTGGCGACGCAGAGGGCTTTTCGTAGGCGGTTTGGTTTGGCTCGTCATGACAAAGTTCCTGATGCTAAAACCACTAGGAAATGGATTACTAGTGTACGGGCGACAGGATCAGCTAGAAAATCAGCTGGGCGACCCAAAAGTGTGAGGACACCTGAAAACATCGTGGCAGTGAGAGCGTACATTGAACAGTCTCCATCGCGCTCTGGGCGAAAACATGCTGCTGCCCTTGGAATAGCGTCCAGAACGGTAAGACGAATTTTACACACTGACCTTCATTTACACCCCTACAAGATGATGGTCGTTCAAGAATTGAGTCCACAAGACTGGGTGAAACGTACAGATGCTTGTAATGAAATTTTAACCTCCGTGCAACGCGACGCTATTCTGTGGTCTAGTGATGAAGTGCATTTTAACCTCTCCGGCACAGTTACTAAGCAAAATCCTCGTGAACTTCACCAAAGACCTCTTCATAGCCCCAAAGTGACAGTTTGGTGTGCCGTGTCCTCCATAGGCATTATTGGGCCTTACTTTTTTGAATCTCGAGGTTTAACTGTTACTGTTATTGTGACATGCTGGAGAACTTTTTTCACCCTAAAATGGAAGAGTATGGTCAGCAATATGACACACAAGCCTTTTGGTTTCAACAGGATGGTGCCACGGCTCATACCGCCCTTTGTTCACGCCAAATCCTGCAAAGACTGTTTCCCGGCCGCCTGATCTCCTGACGAGGCGATGTTCCATGGCCACCACGCTCCCCGGATTTGAGCCCATGCCATTTTTTTCTTTGAGGTAATCTCAAAGCTGAGGTTTACAAAGTTCGACCAAGGACCTTGGAAGCTCTTAAGGAGGCAATTACAGATGTCATCGCTGGAATATCAGAAGATTTGCTGAGAAGAGTTTTCGAAAACTTTCTTGAACGACTCAAAATGTGCATCGCTCGCCAAGGTCGTCACCTGGATAAACTAATTTTCAAATCCAAATGAAAATAAAATGGCATTGAATGTAGTTTTGGGAAATAAAAATGTTTTAAAATTATCTTTGTTTGTTCTTTTACAATCCACTCTTCAAATCAGGGAGTCCATTCCGTCCCACCCTGTATATATTGTACTTTATATATAAATACTACTGCATTTACGCTAACAAAACTTTTAAAAGAATATTTAAAAACATATGTTACTCTGTTAGTGATCAAACAAAAACCAGCCATAAACATATTGGTGTTGCTTTTTGTAATAGGCTTCCTGAAAAAGCTAGATCGGTCTCTGTGAGACATTTTAGTGTGTTGTGGAGAAAAGTGGTTGAAAGCAAGTCTTTCAATAGTCTCCAGGGGTTCATGGATCAGACACGAATGACTTGGTTTTTAGTCGGAGCTAGTTTTTTCACTGTGTGACGTAACTATTAGTTGACAGTAATTATTACTGTTGCAGCTATGGTTTAACCCTCCGATGGTTTATTGATGATGCGTCGTCAGCACTAATGTAACTGCGGTGGTTTGATGCCGATGCGTCGTCAATTGCTTAGCGATATACTGTCGCATAGTAATCTTTTACAAAACATGTTGTATTTTATACCATTCTAAACAGGTGATTCCTCTTGTTCTTTGCTTTTAGACAGTGACTGGACGGAAATATTACATTGTAAACTTACCAGCTGATCGTTTCACATGTTTGTTTACATCGAGTTCTGGTGTTTTCTGTCTCTTAGTTTTTGTTTATTGAAATTGGACAATTTACGTACAAGTGAGATGATAGAGAATTAGATGTTGACATTAAAGTGATTCAGGAAAAGTGATTGAGCCTGAAGATGTGCCATTCGATGTGGAATTACTTGACTTTTCGAATGGCAGTGGGAGTTCATCAGATTGAGGGGTTCTCTAATTTACTTTTTCGTACATAACTTTTTCGTTTTTGTAAATAAGTTTTAAAAGTTAACATTTTCTTATTCAGTATAACATTTTGAACAAAATGTATATTTCAGAATTAGTATAAAGTAAATTTATTTTTGTGTGAAAAAAGTTAAAACTCAAAAAAGAACTCAGGATTCACAATTTCTTCTTCTTCTCTCATAAAATAAACTCTATTTGGTAAATAATTTTTCACCATATTTTGTAATACTTTATTATTTTCTGAACAAAATTATATTATATAATAGTGCTTTAATCAATTGAAAAATTAAATTTTTATTTATTTTTGAAAATAAGTCTGCAAAAACCAAACAACTGGCTAAACCACCAAGGTCATATAGTGAACCATCGGAGGGTTAACAACAGTCAAATTCATTTCTATTCTATTTAAGCCAAACGTGATAGATAATAAACGTAAATAGTTGTTGGCTTACTATTTATTTAAAGAACTATGTTTTATTTTCTATAGTTTGAGGTAAGAGTTACTTTTATACCCAAACTAGAATTTTTCTTGAAAACAGTTGCACAATTTTGAATAAGCGTTTTGTGTATGCAGCATATCATTAGAATACGTTACTTACAGGCAATACAAGTCCTTGTTAGTCTTTACACTGCTTGAGTAAATCTTATATGTACCAGCAATATAAATTATTCAATCAACTACCATTAACAGTTAGACAGAAGTCTGAAAGCAGATTCAAAGCTCTTATTTTAAATGGTTCAAGAATACGGCCTTTTACTCTTTGAACAATTACTCATTTATGAATGAAAAATAATTATGTAAATTCTTTCACAGGAATCCTACTCCTAATGGAATCAGTAGCAACCCACAAAACCCAAACAGCAAAGCTCTTGTATTTTGGGATCCTTTTGGACATGATCATGAATACCTACGTATAAAAACCAACAGTGTCACATTAGAGAAGGGTTTGTTGAGAAAGGAATACGCTTTTTGGAAAACGCTTAAGGTTACCGACAAGCTGAGATCTAATTTTGACAATCGTGGATTTAGGAATGACTCTTCAAATAATTGATTTTTTAGCTTTTTAATAAAATGTTCCAAGTTGTAAAGCTGAAATAAATTGTTACTACTGTTAAGATTAGAAAGTAGGTTTAAGAAAGAAATATAAACAAGTATAAAAAAAATAAAGTTGAGAATAGTTTAAAATTACTAGCCCATGACGAACACACAGAAAGTGGAGTAACATTGTGTAGTACTGCCAAATGTTGTGAAATAGCCGACTCAAACAAGGCACACTTGGACAAACTATAAAAGGGTCATACTGACCACAGTGTTTTGTGTGGAGGGCGAAGACTCTGTGCGACAAGAGTTAGTTTTTCTGTGAGGCGGAGAAGACTCTGCTGGTCGGGAAGCGATCATTTTGGCTGGACTTTCTGAGAGAGGGTGCTACGAGAATTCCAGTTGGAACGCTTTGGTGAATAGGTAGGTGAACAGATTGTCAGATATCCATCATTAAAGTGTTTATGTTTCTGTTATAAATAACACACAGCACTAGTAATGTACAGATTTATTAATCTTCAATAAATATGCAATAATTATACATAACTCAAATGTTCTGACACACAGTTTAGTTCAGTACACAAGTTATACTTCAGCTTGCACATTACAGAGTGATGTCAGCGTCTATCTGCTGACCCCCACTCCTGACATTCCACCTACGTCATTAGAAGCTCATTCGAGTCAGTATTACACGAGCATAGCTATTTCTTTGGGTGTTTCGTCTTGGGGTAGCATTGCCAAATTGATTTAGTTAGAATAATAAAGATAAGTTGATTAGCGTTATAAGAATTATTTACTCATTATAGTTTTGTTTATCAATTGTAAAGAGAGTTGAGCATAATAGAAATTAGTTATTCACTGTAG